>NMRB01004056.1:3220-37340 GCA_002633025.1 Notospermus geniculatus | reverse complement strand
ACTGACGGCCTACACAAGGGACATGAAGTATGGTTTGCATTATTATGTAGGGACCGTCTCATAAGTTGTTGGCAGTGGAAGACAAGTGGTGTTGATATAGCTTTACAAAAACGTCAATTTTTCAAAAACTAAATGGCCGATTTCGACAGTAACTTGCTAAATAACCTTTATTTTGGCATAACTTCATTCTAGCAAAGGAATTTTGGTGAAAAATCCAGAAACAAAAAAGTTTTATTTTGGACCTTTTTTCAACGACAGATTACGCAATGAAGAAGTGAATCTTGTGCAAAAACATTGATGCCCAGTTGTAGTCAACAAGATTTCTGACCTTATGCAGAAAACCGCATTTAAATTGGTTTGATGGTTTATGAGATATTTGAGATAACAGGTGTTGATATTAATACGAACAAGACTGTACATGCCCATATTTGGGCCCCTTTACTTTATTTTTGGGGCCCTATTTTGGTCCCCATGTCGTGCGACGGTGTTGACTCTGTGCTTTGTCTTAATGGGCAAATGGCCAACTTTTATTTGATTTTATCTAACACTGTTGCGCGGTGTGGGGACCGGAATCGGCAATACTGCCAATTTCTCATCCGTCTATACTGTTGGAGGCTTACGCCCCTGTTTTGGGTCCCTTGTTTCGGGGCCCTAATTTTGGTCCCCACGCCGTGCGGTGGTGATGATCGTGAATGGTCTATTTTAATGGCCATGTACTGTTATGTAACAACTTCTACTCGAAGTATTGTAGGCCTACGTTTAATATTGTTCACGACAGCGTATTTTTCCTTTATGGTAATCTCGACAGAGTAGCATGCCCACGAATAAGCGTTCTTTTAAATATCATAAACTTCCCACTTCGCGAATATTTTTGTGTGTATCTTGGCCTGAGTTCCCCCTTAGGAGTCTCAACGCACTTCATGACCCCACTTACGCTGAATTGTTGACGTTGTGTGACCCTATGCCGCGCCGCGTCATGATTCTTTCAGTCAGTGCGAGGATTTCGTGTTGGATGTCGCAGTCCACTGTTGCAGGCTTGATGGGCCTGCCTGCACACATCATGACCATGCATGCATGATGACGTTGATGTTCATCCACCCGAAGTCTCCCCGTCCAGAACTATGGCCAAAGTGGTAGGCAATGCATGAATGTGGCTTCGTTTAGGCCTAGGTGGGCGTTTGCTTTGAGAATCTGCCATTTTGAGTGTTTACACTGCACGACTGTTAGAACACAATAGGTCTTTTGACTGCTTGCTCTCCAGTCACCTGTCCAATTCTCCGCGATTTGATTGGCTACTTGGACCCGTAACTTTCCAAAACACGAGGAACAAAACTGGACGTAGCAAAAAGTGCTATGGCGGAATTGCAATACTTATCAAGAACAGGTTAAGACCAGGTGTTAAATTTCTTCCTGCAAAGAATACGGAAGTGCAATGGCTGAAACTTTGCAGAACATTTTTTAACATGGACAGTGATATCTATCTTTGCACAGCCTATGCGAGCCCTAATGGTTCTAACTTCGCTGGTAAAGCGGATATAGATGTTTTTGACGCAATTGAAAATGATATTGCACATTACTCGACTCTCGGCCAGTGTCTTCTTTGTGGAGATTTTAACGCCCGTACCAACACAGAACTTGACCATTGTAGTGACAGTAAACTTGCAAAATTTCTAAATACACCATCTATCGTCTTGAATGACAAACAGTTAAATAATATGGACCGGAGTAAAACTGATTTGCATGGTAGGAAACTTCTTTCAGTTTGCAAATCCTCCGGGGTTAGAATTTTAAACGGTAGGGTACTGGGTGATCTTGTGGGCTACCAACTTGCTTCAGCCATAATGGCTCACCTAGCGTAATTGATTATATGCTGGCGAGCGAAGATATGTTTCCTGCAATCAATAGCTTTCGGGTACATGATCCCACACCCTACTCAATTCATTGTCTCTTATCGACTAACATAACTATTAACTCTACCAACATTCAGTCAGGAAGAGAGGAAAAGTTAAATCCTCTCCCAACAAGGTACAAGTGGAAAGATGGTGATGGTGATAAATTTCGAAATGCATTATCAAGTCCACAAATACTTGATCTTACCAACCAATTTCTAAATCCTGGAGATGGCTTTTCTTACCAGGATATAGATTCTAAAGTTGAAAGTGTCAATACGATTTTACATACATGTGCAGATATTGCCAGAATTAAAAAAATTAAACCCCAACATGCCCAAGGAAATAAGTCACGTAATTTTAAAAGGAAAATTTCTAGAGATAAAAAATGGTTTGATGGTGATTGCCGTTCTGCTCTTAGGAACTTAAGAGAAACTAGTAGAAAGTTGCGGAATACCCCATACGATCATAACTTGTTACAAAAATACCATTCACTAAGAAAATCCTATAAAAAATTAATAACGTATAAACAAAACCAACTACAAAATAATATTCGTCACCAACTTGAAAATATGAAAGATAAAAAACCAAAAGCCTTTTGGAATCTCTTTAATGATTTAATTAATTTTGATAAATCTACTATAACCTCCCCCATATCAGCAAAAGAATGGGTGCAACATTTTGAAGTCCTCCTAAATAAACACCATTCGGATAGCAAGGAAGAAAAAGAATTAGAGGAATATATTTTAGAAAATAAAGACAAGATTTTTAACGAGCTTAGCTTTACAATCACAACATCAGAAATAACTAAAGCCATTAAGAACTTAAAAAATGGTAAAGCTAGCGGCACAGATGGCATATTGAATGAGATGATTAAGGCATCCAATCCAGCATTGGTACCCATTTTGGGTAAATTATTCAATTCTATACTTTCAAGTGGAATTTTCCCTTCCCAATGGCGGACTAATATTATAACCCCTTTACATAAAAAAGGAAGTAAAGATAATACTGAAAACTATAGAGGAATTGCGGTATCCAGTCATCTTAGCAAATTGTTCTGCAGCATACTTCATGCTAGGTTAGGGACATTTTAGTCCATGGGCTAGGGGGGTTCCCGTGTGCGTAAGATGTACCCTAAGTTACTCTACTGTTTCTGAGAGGGGAGTATCCATATTATAAGAAAATCTTGGGTAGACTTTCTCAAAGCCGGCAGCAAGTGAGAAAGAGACCCCTAAAGTTAGGGTACTGGAAATTAAAAAGGGGTCAAAAATATGATATCATCAGATCATATCAATATTGGTGTCAAAATGTAGGTCTGTGCGTGTACGTCAAGGAAATATGCATCCCAAAGCCAGATCAGGCCCTTGTTCCCTTACAAAAGGGGCTAAAAAAGGGAAAATCCTAACTTTGACCCCTTGCCATTGGCTTCAGAGGCAACTTCAGCCAATAAAAGTTGATCCGTTCCACTCAGATAAGTAATACCTACATTTTGATACCCATCTTGACACCATGATCTAGTTGCCCCTGAAGCCAATGGCAAGGGGTCAAAGTTGGATTTTTCCCTTTTTTAACCCCTTTTGTAGGGGCCCACGGGCCAAATCTGACTTTGCGGTGCGTATTTTCTTGAAGTACACTCACAGACCTACATTTTGACACCAATATTGATATGATCTGATGATATCGTATTTTTGACCCCTTTTTAATTTCCAGTACCCCAACTTTAGGGGTCTCTTTCTCAGTTGCTGCCGGGTTTGAGAAAGTCTACCCAAGATTTTCTTATAATATGGATACTCCCCTCTCAGAAACAGTAGAGTAACTTAGGGTACATCTTATGCACACGGGAACCTCCCCAGCCCATGCATTATTTGTTGAACGGAAGGGAACCATTCCTTACCACCAAATTGGTTATAAATCTGGAT
Source organism: Notospermus geniculatus (assembly GCA_002633025.1). Lineage (NCBI taxonomy): Eukaryota > Metazoa > Nemertea > Pilidiophora > Heteronemertea > Lineidae > Notospermus > Notospermus geniculatus. The sequence goes on along the minus strand of NMRB01004056.1, from coordinate 33,532 downwards.
CCAGAACTTCCTACCATATCTTTACCCTTAAAACCTTAATCGACAAATATATTAATAAAATGCCAAGGAAATACTTATTTTGTTGTTTTGTCGATTTTAAATCGGCATTCGACACTGTGTGGAGAAATGGTCTCCTCTATAAGCTACTAAAGAATGGAATTGGGAGTAACTTTTTCACTTTAAAGCCTCACAGTATTGAATTTTACTATATTTTCAAAGTGCTAGGAGAGTGCAGGTATAGGTCTCATAGCCTCTTGAAGGTCCCCAAAATACTTGCCTGATACATACTTCAAAGAATCAAGGCCTAGTTTTCAGCACACATTGAAAAAACTGCAGGCAGATCTCTAATGTAATCAGAGAGACCATAGTACATTTTACATCACTACACTAACGTCGGAGGACGTTAGCACTTTCTGAATTCAATACAGTGAGGCTTTAATAAAGAATATGTACTCTGATACCAGGTATGCTGTGAAACTTAGTGGTGGTTTGAGTGATACTTTCTCCTCCACTGTTGGAATTAAACAAGGATGTGTTCTAAGCCCAATACTATTTAACATTTTCCTTAGTGACTTACCTTTGGTCTTCAAGGATTCATGCGACCCAGTTATGCTATACGATATAACTATCAGCTGCCATGTTTGCAGATGACTTAATTCTATTGTCCGACTCTGCTAGTGGCTTAGAGAATTGTTTATCTAAATTAGAACTTTACTGTAGAAAATGGAAACTCACCATTAATAAATTAAAAACCAAAATAGTAATATTTAATAAAGGGGGCAAAATTGTAAAAAGATTTAAATTTCACATTGATAATCAAGAGCTCGAAATTGTTAATAAATATTGCTATTTAGGTTTGACTTTTTCCTCTTCTGGCACTTTTAAAAAAGCTATTGACAATTTCTATGATAAAGCAAAGAAAGCTCTTTTTAAATTAAAGCAGTATAATATTAGGGACAACGTGTCAGTTGGTCTGAAGTTATTCAATTCACTTATTCTTCCAGTATTGAGATATGGTTGTGAAATATGGGCACCTTTTCAACTGAATGGCCTTAACAGTCATAATTTTCTAAGTTTGTGTGATAAGATACAAATTGAGCAAATCAACAATTCCTTTTGTAAATACCTCTTAGGGGTAAATAAATATACCTCAAACCAAGCAGCTAAAGGAGAACTTGGAAGCTGGGGGTTGATTGTTGATTCTATCATACATGCTATTAAATACTGGTTTAGGGTTTGTGATTTAGACAAAAATTCCCTAGTATACAAAAGTTATCTTGAGAACTATCAAAATTTAAGAAACCAACCAACAGTAAAAAACTGGTGTTCGCATGTAAAAAATATTTTAGAACAATTTGATCTTGTTACAGTTTGGGAAAATCAAGGAAGTAAACATAAAACTAAAATTCTTAAAATCCTTAAAAGGCACATGGCAAGCAGGTATGAAGATAACTGGAGAGAACACATTAAANCAAGCGCGGATCCCAAGGGGGCCGCCGGGCGCTTGCCTCCCCTTTCAACCAAAATATCTGTAAAATCGATCGTGAAATTCTGGAATTTGGCGGAAATTTCACTGTCCTAGCAGAAGGCACCCCCTTTTCCCAAATCCTCGGTCCGCTCCTGCCATCAATGTCAACATGAAAGTTAGAATTGATTTTATAAATGAATGCGTAGGGGTGAGAAGGGATCATCTACCCGAAAGCTTTGCAGGCTGACTTTGCCCCTGATCCATACTTTTTGGACTTTGAATTTATTTACTATCCTGTACTTTTTATTATCTAAATTGTGTTTCATTGTGTTTCACAGGTCGGCGCTAGGCGGCGTTATAGACGCACCAACCTGTGTCCGCACGAGCCGCATCACGCCGAATTTGGCGTAAAAAGTAATACGCGGACACATCACCGCCTCAACTCGGTAATCACGTGATCTACTACGCCACGAAAGTATAAAATCCCAAGAAAATAGCGATATGAGGCTTATTTCTTGCAGACTTTGCCAATAATTGGCGGATTTGTCATTTCTGATGAGAAATTGTCACAGAGATGACATTGTTGAGAAGAAAAGGATGCTATTTGGGTTTTCACCTCGGCAGCTAACTGTCACTGTGCTGTAACGTAGTGTAAACGTATGTGACGACGCACCAACTAGCTGCCAGTGGCTAACATGACATGTACAGCATATCTCACACAAAATAGGCCTATGTATGTCATAATCATGACGGATAATGCGATGCCCACACACGGAGACATCCTAGGTAGGCCTATTTGACGAGATTTTGCAATTTATAAACCCGAAGCGAGGAACTCCCGCCATCTTGAAAATGCAACAAGTAGTCCCAAAATTTCCCATGACACGTTGCGCGCGCGGTGACAGGTCAGTGCGAGGTAGGAGCGCTACCTGTCGTGACAATGAATTGTGTTTATCTTAATTGCATCTCTGGCTTCTCTTTCTGTATGGATTAAGTACATTCCCAAGACAGATCTTAATCCATTGGCGTGTCTTGGTTGCACACAGAAGGGCCTACGGCCTAGTCTGGCATTTATATAGTCCTGTGTGCTGCCAAGACACGGCGCCCCTTTTCTGTTCTTTTCTTTGTCTGTCATGTCCTCACCTTGTTTGCACTGTTTATTGTATCTCAAGCCTATGTGATTTGTTTTTATACGGCTCAATAAACATATTCGTAATTCGTAATGTTTACAATACCACCAGACCCCGGTAGTTTACTTCTTTCATAGGCCTAGGCCAACCCGTTGTGGTCCTAAAATGCATATTATAATGAGGAAAACCTGGTGTCAGTAAATCATGCCAGACCAATTTACATGTAGGCCTACTGTACATGTATTAATATGCACAAGTAGGCCTAATAGTTTTACTGGAACACATGTGTCCCAGGAGCGAATTATCCTAGGGGGCGAATTATCCTAGGGGTGAATTTTTAACACGGTTTGTTCCACATTTGCACAGGTTTTGCACACGACTGGAGCACGGCCTTGCCTGGAGGCTAGATTCACTCGCTATGAGAGGGCCCCTCAAAAATCAAAACAAATCCCGCGAAGACATCAGAAAGATAATGCCAAGATGTCCACCAAGAATGATTTTCACACTTCTCGACCAGGCCAAGGCCTAGGCCTACATGTACATGTACAACTCTTCGAAATGAAATTTTCAAACGTTGAAGGCTTACCTTTAACCCGCCACTGTTGGTACAGTAGGCACTGTTGATTTATTTTCATCAGCTTCTTCGATTTACCAGTTGTTTACGCTTCTGTCTCAAGAACATCCGTTGCTATTCCGAAGATATGTCCTACATTCTGAGAGTACGTCTAAAACTAGAACTGCATGTCACACTTAGCGACTGAATAGGAGGGCGAATCCCCGCGCACGTGAATGAAATGGTCCATGGACCATGTGCTCACCCCTTTGGACATAATAGTGTAATGACAGAGAGAGGCATGTGCAGTCAATAGTCAATACATCTGCCGGTACGGCCCAAGCTGTCAACTGTATGTACAAGAAAAGACAAGACATACTAATAGCGCATAGTCAGTCACACAATGTATACGGCCCACATGTTATTCTCTTCATATAGTATATTTTATATAATCTTTTATTTTGTACTATGTAATAATTAGTTTGTCTACTTATATATGATCTTATGACTCTGTAGCCCTAACGGGCATGATAGTAGTCAAATAAATTGAATAAAATGAATTGAATTGAATTGTGCAGTCATGACATTACTTTATCTACACCTGATACTCTGAATATTTCAAATACTACTGGGCCAATTTGAACACGGTTTGTTCCATATGAAAATACACCTTGTTGGTTATATTTCTGCATCAAAATTTTGGAAATTTGAAAATGTCGTACATGTAATTATGTAATAGCTCATCAAAATACTGGATTGTTCCCCCAATACCGCGCACAGTGTATGAAATCGCCATGAATGGGGGCGGATACCAGGAAAAGGTGACTATGGTTCATANCCCCCCCCCCCCCCCACACACACACACTTAAAAAGGGGTCCAGAAATGAAGAAAATCACACATTTTTGCAAATATTTCAGCAAAACCAATATGTTTAGTAATGATTTTTCGATGAATGATAAATAATATCATTACTCTCCCATTACAACAAACATTGGGGAATAATTTCACTCTTTTCATGCTGATTTTGGACATTTTGCAAATGCTCTTTGCTCTCCTAATTAATGAAGCTAATTTCACATTTTTCTTCCATGATTATGTAGTACGCATTATAAAATATTATACCTGAAGTTATCATGAAAATCAAACAACTGCAACATAATGAAAAATTATTTGGGAAAATGGTTCCGAAAGTGAACAGCCCCCTTTCAAAATTCAACTTTGAATTTTGAAATTTGAAGTCAACAAATAGTACCACTTCACATTTCATTTGAAATTTGAAGCGGCGCTATTATTCACTTCAAATTTCAAAATTCAAAGTTGAAATTTGAAATTTGAATGAGCACTCTGGGCTTTCGTATTTGTATGATGATGTTCGTAGACAAATGTATGATCGCCTACACCGTTTTCCCAACAAACACCATCAAACGTGTAGGCCTATGATGATGTTGATGTTTTAGCTGCATTGTGTAGACGGAAATCCACAACAAGCTTGGACATCGTGATCATCATGTATTTGTTTTGAACAAAAGGTGCCGCGTTTTTTATTTTAATAGACTTACAATTCAACATACAGCTAGGAGGCAGGTTTTCTGGCAGTATGAAAATATGACGAAACCTGACCCCACAGCTCGTGGGATAGCTGTGAATTTCCGACGAATCCCTTTCAAGTTCTGAGTGAAAATGAGCCGAATCCTGAGCATGAAGAACGTTTCTAGGTTTCGAATGCCTGACCAGGGCGGGGGGGGGGGGGGNGCACGCGGTATGCGGATTGCGGAACGCGGTAAGCGGAAAGTGCAATGCATTTCGCATACAACAAATCGCTTCCGCCAGGGATTCCGCGGCCCTATACCGCATTCCGCGTGTCAGCTAAATGCAGCTTAACAGGCCGATAGAAACGTAATATTTGTTTATGGTCCTCACCAGAAGACTTTGAGAAGGTAAAAATAAACCCGTTTTGACCGACTGTCGTTGCGTGCGGAAACTTGTTCAATTTGTGTAGCTTGGTTACATAGATGTTCTCCCCTTTCCAACGAGGGAGATGAAAACTGACAAAGAAGAACTTCCTTTTAATATCTTTAGCAATAAGAACAATTCTATCGTTGGCAACGTCATAGGATAATGGGTTGTAGACATATTTCCAATATGCCGTGTTCCCGAACGGAAGAATTCTGTGAGCGATTCTGTAGCTTTCATTCCTCCACCTGGCGTGGCCTTCATGACTTCCTCTATGGGGACGTGGGGATATCAGTACGAGGCCCATTCTTTTACAGAGTAGTCCAATCTGATATTTCCGATGTGAATAAGGACGGAGATGCCTTATTCTTTCAATTTCCCGAATCGACGATGTCCCGTTTTCCCGACACAATCGTAACCTTAAAAAAATCAACAAAGGTTTTGGAGGTCTTCGTTTAAAAGAGCAGTACATTTCAAATGCAGCCAGCGTTTCGTCGACTCGACCCATGTTATATATATCGGGTGGGCCCAAAAAAACGCATCAAACTTCAAATCTTGATTTCTCAACAACTGTCTATTATAATTCAATGAAATTTGGTACTGTATAATGTAAAGGTGTTTTGTTTCACCTGTGAAATTTTTGCGTTGATACCTTTGGTATTAGCACCGTATCACTCAATTTAAAAATCATTGTAAAAATGTGTGATTCCGGAATCCAATAAGATATGAAAAATCCCGTCCCGAACTTCAAATTTCTATTTCTCAATAACTATTCATTATAACCCAATGAAAATTCGCTCAATACTGTTCCGTGGTTATGCTTCAAAAATGTGAAAGTTTCAACACATTATCTTTCGTATTAAGATTGTGGTGCCAAATGTAAAAACCATAGTAATCATTCATCGTATTTTAGGAGACAATGGTGAAACTTCAAAGCGCTCGATTCCAATATGGCGTTAAAGCGATGTACACGAGCCCTGCAGCTACTGCACATCGATAGTTCATCGGGGAAATCCCATGGGGAATCCCCGTGAGATTTTGAAATTTCCCCGGCGATAAACATTTATTTCGCCCAAATTCATTGAAATAATATTAATAAAGGATTTTTCTTGAACGTTTTAGTGTATATAAAACGTCGGCGAACCCGTAATTTGATGATTCAAAGATGCTGGAAATCACACTGAGATCAGTTTCAAGAATCCCGCGAGCAATGAATGAAACTGGGGAGCTATCGCGGGTCGCGATAGCTGAACGAGATTTCATTTTCAACTCTCGCGACTACATCGCTTTAAAGTAATGAGCGCCACAGGGTAGATATTAAAGTTATTGGTTTACTACTTTCACATATTAGGGACAATATCATGGAGGAGTGTTAGGCAAAATTTCACTGAGTTGTAGTAAAGCTTTTATGAAAAATGAAAATTTTAATTTTGGGAATTTTTCATCCACCCGTATTTTACCGGATTCCGGAATCGCATTTTTTTACAATGATTTTAAATTGAGTGATGCGGTCCAAATACCAAAGGTATCAACGCAAAAATTTCACACATTGAACAAAACGTCTTTAAATGATACGGTACCAAATTTCATTGAATCATAATGGGCAGTTGTCGAGAAATCAAGATTTGAAGTTCGATGCGTTTTTTTTGGCCCAACCGATACATTTATGAATACTCTTGTATCTACATTCATATTCCCATCGGTTCCAATTCTTGATTTTCAAGATTCGTGGTTTCACTTTCTGTATCAAATGTATTACTTCTAGACGTGAGCCTCGTCTTTTGCCGCGTTTAGCCACAGCGTACAGAAAATTCATACCAAAAATCGCAGAAAATCGTCCGTTGTTAGTAATGGTAAGGTTAGTTAGGTACTTGACTCTAAACGTGGGATACGTGTGAGGGTGGAAGGAGCATAAGTGAAACGTCAGTTACGTTAGTTCGTGTCTATGATTCTTTTCAGGCTTATTATAAATCAGGTACGTTGTTTCTGTTGAAGATCTAATGTAGAGCTTGCAACGTGAGGAAAACGTCAGCGTCCCGTCCTGGACATATTCACCGATGTTCTTCTTCTTTTACAGATCTGCAACACATACCAATTTCTCATCAACAGAAACTTCCTCGGTGTTGCCATTTCGCACGGTTCGGCGTGTTCAATCACATTAGCACCCACGTGGTTAACGGCATTCCATTCTAAAAATAGCCCGGGATGTCAACATAACGGTATCCGCGCATGCGCCCTGAGATCCGCGACAAATTTTTGTCGCGAAAATGGCAGCCAGAGCCGAAGCCTTCTAGCCCTAGCGGTGGCTTCGGGAACCAAAATGGCGTTAGCGCTGATTTCGCGCATGCGCACTTAAAACTTATACGGCCACTGTGAACTTGAATTAGCCCTAGAGACAGTGGGGAGCTCGGTCAGCTGTGCGAGTAATTGTGACTTTATTGCTGCTGCTTTTGTCAAAATATTGGTGGTAATAGTGCGGGTCATGTCTAAGGTATGATCCGAACCATTGAGATCATGCACAGGAGCTTTGCAATGGTTTCGAGGAGGGTTTTTAGGGCTGATTTTGAGGAGAATTTTTAATCCGTAACCTTTGACCGTTTGTTTCTGATTGGTGGAAGAGCCAATGAACTTTTCTATCAGCTGTCTACGGTGGCTTGTGAAATTATGTTTTTTTCTACTCGAACGCAACACTGTTTAACCAAAATGTTACAAATGGTCATTTTTTCTGGTAAAATAATCTCTTTATGTAACTGTGTGGCTCCTAAATGGGAAAATTCATCCAGTATATCTACGATAAGATATAAAAAGTGGAAGACGATAGCGTTCGACTTCTAAAATGCCATACATTCTTCTATGGTGCTGCAAAATCCACCCTCAAAAACTCAAAACCCAAGAGCCATACGCCCCTCCCAGCTTTAGAGCATAGATCTAGAGCTGGGAGGTGGCCATACAGAGACTAAAATCCCCTCCCCCCCCCCAAAAAAAAACACCACACCTACACCCAACCACCAATACCTCTGGATAAGTTGGTAAGTGTTAATTGCAATCACCTAGAGGTACAACGGTGGACTTCGGAAAATATATATATGGCTAACCCCAACCAAAACCTTTCGAGGATGATCTAATCCTAACCCTAACCCCTAACCCCTAATCCCTAAACCCTAAAAATCCCGTTGAAAAACCCTTTTGTACCTCTAGCGGATTGCATTTAACATTTACCCGATAGGTTAGGTTTGCGTGGTTTGAAACAACAAAACAAGTTTCAAAGTGTAATTTAAACCAGGAAACTGAACATTCCCTGGTTCATTCTCGTAGGTACACTCCTTGCGCAGTGTCTTCTCACTCATACCTGTCGTTCATAGACACTGCTTGAGTAGCTCCGCACTTCGCAGGGCCAATAATGCTGTAGCGTCGGCCCTGACGGAAAAATGAAATACAAATAGACACTGCTTACAATAGCCAGGTACCCGCCGATTTACCACTAGAGGGCGTTCAGCGTAACTAACGAAATACATGAAACATTTTCTGATTGGTTCACTGTCAGCGTCCTTGACAACCGCGGCAGACTGGTCACTCGTCGTAAAGCATTTTATATGGGACTGTTGCATTATGACGCAGCACGACTAGTCTACAACAGCAATGGCTGCCCCCCTCCCCGTGTCCAGCATGCAGTGTCACGTTGCACTTACAGTGTTCAGCTCGTGCTTCTTTATTTTGAAACATCGCTAAAGAATTAGTGGATAACGAGATTATTTTGTTTGTATATTGATTGATCTTGTAGAGAGGCCGAAGCACGGAGCAACGCCGGCGCTGTTTGGCCGCATTCGGAACGACCTGAGGCGAACTGCTTATCTGTCCACTGGGCGGCGCATTTCACCTCTGACACAAGTCCAAGGCAGCCATATTGTTCATCAACAAACCCACGTGACCGACCGTGGGACTATTTTTGCCGAATTTTGGCCTGTTAAGATGTTCAACCTTATTTGCTGGATACTTTGAGGCATATTATATATAAACGTACCGATATCTCACCCAATCTGCCAATTATTGATCAATAATGCAACGTTTTTGTCCGGCCTATTTCGTTCATGCGCAGGGTGTGATGAGGCGACCGCATCCAAACCCCCAGAAACGCGTTGAAATCGTTGCGCATTCAAGATGGCTGCCTTGGAATTGTGTCCGAGGGGGAATGCGAGCGTACGGAAATTGCCGAGCAGTTGCCTTCGGAAGTTCCGAATGGTTTGGCCGCTGACTAGTGCTGCCATCATGCGAAGTGATGTAGACACCCTAGTAACTTGCGCCAATATGCTTACTCATCCAATCAAGATTACTTACCTCCAAGATCATTAACTTTGCCCCTTTTTCTGAAATCTCTATCATTTTAAAACCCTCTCTTTCTCGGGTAAAACGTCGAAAGGTTTTACTTGGAAAACACATGTGTTTTTTCCATGAAAATAGAAACACACGAGTCCCGGGTAAGTGGAGTGGACAGTCGAACACTGACCTTGTTTTGTGTGAAATGTTGAATAATCCGTGTTCATACATTTTGTACCCCAGATTGCGATATCTCAAGTTTTCAACATATTTAATCCCGCTAAGTAGGAGGAAAAGGATACAGATGTAGACATGGATGTACTGCCTGTGGTGCATTTTGGGTTCTCTGGTTTACATGTATACTTTCACCTTTCCATGAAAGGAGATAAATCAGCCATTTTTGAAGATTTTCCAGATATGCCGGTGAAATATCAACGTTATCTTCTTCCTGAGTAATATTTAAACCATTGTTCAACGAAGTCGTTTCCAGGGACGACATTTTTAACAAGATAAGACGCAGTACAAAGAAACTACTATTTTGAACACGAAACACTCTCAATTCTACGATTTTCAGAGTACTACATACTAATACTTTCAGGCTGAAGGGGTTATTGTCGTCCTGGGTACACATAAAGTGTACCCAGGTTCGATGTCGTCAAGTGAAATTGTACCCTGGGTCCACTTTCTTGTTACAAACTGTAGCCAGGTTCTGATTTAGAGACCTAGGGACGAGCTCATTCTCAAGATTTCGTGGGATACCGGTAGGTGAATTAGCGTATGTTGGTTCCAGGATCCTGTTGCTATGACACATGGTCAAACAAACCCATCATGGCCATGCACAGATGACACATGCACATGTACATGGAAATGACACGTTTTCCTTGTCTAGCTGGCGAATTAACTTTCTCTGTAACAATCCGAGGTTGAAAACTGTCCAGCAGCTAGTCAAAAATAAAATTCTTTCAACTTCTCTTCTTTAGATTTTTTCGCGGCCATCTTGCATGCACAATACAATGCAATATCAAGTGACTTCACCGAGAACAACCGCGCCCTGAGGCCTCTAAATCGGAACCTGGGTACAGTTTGTAACAAGAAAGTGGACCCAGGGTACAATTTCACTTGACGACATCGAACCTGGGTACAGTTTATGTGTACCCAGGACGACAATCACCTAATTTCTTCCTGTGGGGTCACTAGTACGAACCACATCTCAAAACTGTGATAAAACACATTTATTCCCCAGCGCACCTGGTGGTTAATCCTACAAACCACGAGGAATCTAACTGCTAAAAACAACAGGTTGGCAATATTTGACCGGCTGGTGTTATATCTGGCAGGCCGCTTTCTGTGCAATAATCCGGCATGTTCTTAGATGGCGAGCCGCTCTCTGAGCAAATTTGTGTTGCGCAGTTACACAGCGAGCCGGATGGATGTGCAGTGGACAAACATAGGCTTGCTCACAGTCAGTCGAAAAATTGGGATGTGGCATTCAAATAGTCAATTTAGATCCGCAGTTTCAAGACTTTGTTCCCTGAAAATTACTCGTGTGGATGTTGACCAATATTTTGAGCGATTATATCAAAATCTCATTGTGTTCTGTCTCCGCAGCAGTAAACACCAAATAATGTCTAGTGGTTGTTGTCGATTGACTCGAGCAGCGATTGTTATCATCATTGATTCGTTCGGTTTCATTCTGTTTTTGAAAAAAGTCTTAGCGGCAAAGTCTTTGAATGTCAGTTTCGGATNATTCTGGAATTTCCCAAATCCTGGATTCGCCCCTGAATCGTTGATATAGCTTGATTCGGGGAGACCATGGGCCATATTCTAGAACCTTCCTTAACTCTAAGGTTTATCTTAATAGCTATTGTTTGCAGGGCAGAATACAAAAGCTTAAAGTGGACCTTAAAAGTAAAGGAGGGTTCTAGAATACGGGCCCATGATTTTGTGTTCACGTAGGCAAAGGAGATAGTAGGGAGTTCAAGAAATCAAACGACAAACGTTCGCTTTACGACAACGTTATTTTTCATACTACGAATTCACTAGAGATTATATATTGCATTTTCGGTACAAAAAATAACGTTGTCGTAAAGTCAACGTTTATCGTTTAATTTCTTAAACTCCCTAATGTAGCATTGCCAATCACGACACCGGGATTTAAATGGGTCCTGACGACTTGTAGCATAAGTAATCTCTTACATGTAGGTCACAACTCGCCAAGCGGTGACATCACGCCCTGTGGATAATGCACTACATGTAATAGGCCTACTATTGGGAAACGTAGCCACTGGCGAGTTTAAATTTTGCGTCGGGTATACGCCCGTCTATACGTCGCCACGTGAAGGATACCTCTGGCATCAAACTTGGTGCATACTGTGCCCCTAGGTCAGATGACCTCAGAAAACAAGTTTCGGTCCAATTTAATTCGTGGCTTGGCCACCAGGGGGCTAAACCGAAACCTTTAGGTTCAAATGCACCAAAGACAAGAGCAACGCAGGGCGTGGCATAAGCCCCCGACTGGTATGTTTTCTGTGGGCAAAGCAATCTCAAGTTAATCGACGGACACCAATTTCAAGATGGCCACCATAGCCGCCATCTTACATGGGCGGCAGAGGTGGTCATCGAAAGGAACCTCCCCTCATAGATGCAAACCCTCACCAAAAAAATTCAGGTTGATTGGTCGAAGTGTTCTCAATTTATTCAACGGAAACTGATTTGCAGATGGCCACCATAGCCGCCATCTTGGATGGGCAACGGAGTTGGTCTTGGAAATAAACGTTCCCCTGATAGAGACCAAGCCTCACAAAAAAATTCAGGTTGATTGCGCTAAGCGTTTTCAAGTTAATCAACAGAAGCGATTTCAAGATGGCCACCATATAGCCGCCATCTTGGATGGCGGCGGAGCTGGTCGTCGAAAGGAACCGTCCCCTTATCGAGACCGACCCTCATAAAAAATTCAGCTTGATTGCGCAAAGCGTTCTCAAGTTAATCGACGGAAACCAATTTCAAGATGGCCACCATAGCCGCCATGTTGGATGGGCGGCGGAGCTGGTCATCGAAAGGAACCTTCTCCTTATCAAGACAAACCCTCACAAAAAAATTCAGGTCGATCGGTCAAAGCGTTCTCAAGCTAACTGACGGAAACCAAATGTTAACGGACACCGATACCGACGCACGCGAGCGATTTTCTAGTCGCATCGGTAGTCGCCCCCACTTTAGTCGCACGTGTGCGCCATGCTTTAGGTTTTACGTCGGGTATACGCGCGTCCGTCTATACGTCGCCACGTGAAGGATACCTACTGGCATCAAACTTGGTATATACTGTGCCCCGGTCAGATGACATCAGAAACCAAGTTTCGGCCTAATTTGATTGAGGGTTTGGCAACGGGGGCGGGGGGAGGGGGCTAAATCGAAAACCTTTAGGTTCATATGCACGAAAGAAAATGAGACCAAGGCTTGAGTACGGCTCCATTGAGAAGATCAAGTTCAACTTCTCTGATCTGGCTCAGTTGATCTGAGCTCAAACTTGATCCTTCCACAGGGGGTTGAGGCATGCATTGCGGGGGTGGTGTGTGTGTTTCAGAGGTCCAAGGAGCACAACCCGGTAGTAGGCTAACCCCCGTCCCGAGTAATACCCCGGTCTACTAACGTATGCTTCGGAGAAATTGCCTTCAGGTGTATGGGGGGTATTATCGAGCTACTAGTATGTGCTCTGAAACACACCCACCACCCTGCAAAATAATGCCCGAAGCCCCTGTAAATCCTTTGGGGTAGAGGCCTATTTGTCAACTTCCTTCTTGAATATCATTCGTTTCGGTGTGAAAAGGTGCCACATTTTTTTAAAGGTTACCAGAAAGGGTTTTACCGACTTCTGGCTTTCTGCGTAATGCTGCATTAATCAGGCATCAGGAAACTAAAAACCGCATGAAAATCGGATCACCCATTCCCAAGTTATGGGAATTTTAAAAGGATGACTACACACCCTGGCAACCATGTCAGGCAGCGGAGAACAGCACATTATGTCATTGGATTTTTTAAACATATAAAAAACATTAAAATAACGTCATTTAACTTGAGCAGTTAGGTGTAGTTTTGATGTATTTTCCTTGTACAGTCAGTCCTACTGCAATCATTTCCTTAATATGGATTCTGAGGACAATATTTGGATTTCTGGACAGCACAATTGACCTCACGAACCCACCGCCTGGACACCCATGGATACCAGGTTGTTTGGTTGTCATGCAGAAACACATCTTAAATGTAGTATAACACTGTTATTAATAATCCAATCTTCATGCAACTTTCACTGAACTGTTTTTTAATCGAACTACTTTTCAGAGAAAAAAAAACATGAAATGCCTTACAGGTAACCGTTAATAGACTTACAATTCAACATACAGCTAGGAGGCAGGTTTTCTGGCAGTATGAAAATATGACGAAACCTGACCCCACAGCTCGTGGGATAGCTGTGAATTTCTGACGAATCCCTTTCAAGTTCTGAGTGAAAATGAGCCGAATCCTGAGCATGAAGAACGTTTCTAGGTTTCGAATGCCTGANGGGGGGGGGGGGGGGGGGGCACAGGTTTCTGCATCATCCCGTCGTGAGCCTGGTGGCACTCGTTAAATCATGCCAAGGTTATTCTCTAACAGGTCGATAGAAACGTAATATTTGTTTATGGTCCTCACCAGAAGACTTTGAGAAGGTAAAAATAAACCCGTTTTGACCGACTGTCGTTGCGTGCGGAAACTTGTTCAATTTGTGTAGCTTGGTTACATAGATGTTCTCCCCTTCCCAACGAGGGAGATGAAAACTGACAAAGAAGAACTTCCTTTTAATATCTTTAGCAATAAGAACAATTATATCGTTGGCAACGTCATAGGATAATGGGTTGTAGACATATTTCCAATATGCCGTGTTCCCGAACGGAAGAATTCTGTGAGCGATTCTATAGCTTTCATTCCTCCACCTGGCGTGGCCTTCATGACTTCCTCTATGGGGACGCGGGGACATCAGTACGAGGCCCATTCTTTTACAGAGTAGTCCAATCTGATATTTCCGATGTGAATAAGGACGGAGATGCGTTATTCTTTCAATTTCCCGAATCGACGATGTCCCGTTTTCCCGACTCAATCGTAACCTTAAAAAAATCAACAAAGGTTTTGGAGGTCTTCGTTTAAAAGAGCAGTACATTTCAAATGCAGCCAGCGTTTCGTCGACTCGACCCATGTTATATATACATTTATGAATACTCTTGTATTTACATTCATATTCCCATCGGTTCCAATTCTTGATTTTCAAGATTCGTGGTTTCACTTTCTGTATCAAATGTATTACTACTAGACGTAAGCCTCGTCTTTTGCCGCGTTTAGCCACAGCGTACAGAAAATTCATACCAAAAATCGCAGAAAATCGTCCGTTGTTAGTAATGGTAAGGTTAGTTAGGTACTTGACTCTAAACGTGGGATACGTGTGAGGGTAGAAAGAGCATAAGTGAAACGTCAGTTCAGTTTGTTCGTTTCTATGGTTCTTTTCAGGCACATTATAAATCAGGTACGTTGTTTCTGTTGAAGATCTAATGTAGAGCTTGCAACGTGAGGAAAACGTCAGCGTCCCGTCCTGGACATATTCACCGATGTTCTTCTTCTGAAATGTTACGCAGTTCAGGGGTTGGATCTGTCTGTTCTCATGATAAAGCCAAGCGTTCATCGGCCTTACGACTGGAAGCAACTGAACCGAACAGTTCCTAGTATTTATACAACAGATCATTGCGGTTACCAGTGGAACGCGCCAGTCTTCAATCTGGAGCGCCCGCACATTGGACAGGCAACGGTAGTGAGTGCCACACGGAAATTGTCGATGTCTTCCGATCAGACCACTCGGAGAGTCATGTGATAACCATTTAAAATGGCTGCGCCCTCGACGCATCCGGCCCCGTGGCGCGTTAGCGCATTTTGGTTCCCGAAGCCACCGCTAAGGCTAGAAGGTGTCGGCTCTGGCTGCCATTTTGTTGCTGACGTCAACTGTAACGGTCCATTTTCTGGTAAAATTTCATTCTCCTCCGGTCTACAAAACGGCGATTATTTTGACTTTTTGTTACAGATCTGCAACACATACCAATTTCTCATCAACAGAAACTTCCTCGGTGTTGCCATTTCGCACGGTTCGGCGTGTTCAATCACATTAGCACCCACGTGGCTAACGGCATTCCATTCTAAAAATAACCCGGGATGTCAACATAACGGTATCCGCGCATGCGCCCTGAGATCCGCGACAAATTTTTGTCGCGAAAATGGCCGCCAGAGCCGAAGCCTTCTAGCCCTAGCGGTGGCTTCGGGAACCAAAATGGCGTTAGCGCTGATTTCGCGCATGCGCACTTAAAACTTATACGGCCACTGTGAACTTGAATCAGCCCTAGAGACAGTGGGGAGCTCGGTCAGCTGTGCGAGTAATTGTGACTTTATTGCTGCTGCTTTTGTCAAAATATTGGTGGTAATAGTGCGGGTCATGTCTAAGGTATGATCCGAACCATTGAGATCATGCACAGGAGCTTTGCAATGGTTTCGAGGAGAGTTTTTAGGGCTGATTTTGAGGAGAATTTTTAATCCGTAACCTTTGACCGTTTGTTTCTGATTGGTGGAATAGCCAATGAACTTTTCTATCAGCTGTCTACGGTGGCTTGTGAAATTATGTTTTTTTTTCTACTCGAACGCAATACTGTTTAACCAAAATGTTACAAATGGTCATTTTTTCTGGTAAAATAATCTCTTTATGTAACTGTGTGGCTCCTAAATGGGAAAATTCATCCAGTGTATCTACGATAAGATATAAAAAGTGGAAGACGATAGCGTTCGACTTCTAAAATGCCATACATTCTCCTATGGTGCTGCAAAATCCACCCTCTAAAACTCAAAACCCAAGAGCCATACGCCCCTCCCAGCTTTAGAGCATAGATCTAAAGCTGGGAGGCGGCCACACAGAGACTAAAATCCCCTCCCCCCCCCCCAAAAAAAACACCACACCTACACCCAACCACCAATACCTCTGGATAAGTTGGTAAGTGTTAATAGTCGTTATCAGCCCGCTAGACGGCGTGCATGTTGCTGGAACTACAAACGCTACGCGGCGCCAGTTGACGGGTATTGATCATTTCCGGTTCACCATGTTCACGGAGTTTCCTGAAAAAAAGTCATGAAAAAATGGGCAAACACGACTATTGCTCGGTGTTTGGCTGCAATAGCAAACGTTCGAGAAACACTGGACTGTCTTTTTTCGAAATACCAAGCACTCCAGCTGAGATGAGATGGGATTGGATCCGTGCGATAAACAGAGAAGGTATGGACGGTGTCGACTCGACGGTCTGTGCCGTGGCTGTGCATCGTGTATTGTACATCACTGTACATGCTGTATATATTGTATACAGATTTGTACAGTAACAGCCTATTACATGTAATATGCACGTGCCACAATGCAATATTTTGCTTCTGTTCCGGTGTAAAAGAGGAATGCAACAAGCATTGGGATTGGATAGGTCTACTTAGGCCTAGGGCCTAGTACTCCTAGTAGTCAGGTAGGCCAAGTAGGATCTTGGATGTCATGATGTTGGAGGAATTAAGTAGGCCCTATGTATTTGAGAGACACACTGAGCGAGACAAAATGGCCGAGACAATCTCATGTGTCTGTGACTGTGACTGTGTCCTGGCTTTTTAGGTAATTCCTCCAACACCAAGGAACTCGTGTGCAGGGCTTGACATAAGCCGAGGCCATTTTCCAAAACACCCTTGCTGGCCCTCTAAAGTGTCCAGGCCATGGATGGATGGCTGACCCTTGGCCTATTGTGTGCCTTCATTTGATTAATGTGATAATAAACTGGGTCTAGCTGAAATTGACCATCCATGACCTTGGACAACAATCACTTTGGATTAGAATAGAGGGCCAGCAAGGGTGTTTTGGAAAATGGCCTTGGCTTATGTCAAGCCCTGCGTGTGGTTGGACCATGCTGTTAGTGATTGGTGATGCTGTTATTGAAGTATGTGTAACTGAATTATTAATACTAATAGGCCCCCTTTGTGAAAATCGCAAAAAAGGGGAAATCAAATGGGAGAATGCATTACGTTTTGCCAGAACACTGAGATTATTCATCCAATTCTCTTATACTTTCAGACCCTCTAAGAAAGGGAAAGCTATGGAATCCTGGTACCTATGCATTTGTATGTGGCCGTCACTTCGTGAGTGGTAAAGTTAATCGGAATGAAGAGAATGTGGATTATGTCCCTACTCTTCACTTGGCAACCGAAGAGATACCAGAGTCAAGGCCAAGAAAATCTGCTCGTGAACGTTTAGAAGAAGAAGCCCCTATTCATGTAGAGAACTGTGATAACCCTCCAAGGGTGGCTTGTAAGTTTCTTGTGAGGGGTGCACTGAATTCCTTTCATTGTAATAGAACTGTTGATGTTTCATGTGGGACAGAGATTAGAAATGTGGATGTTTCATGTGGGACAGAGTTTAGAAGTGTTGATGTTTCATGTGGGACAGACATTACAACTCTGGATGTTTCATGTGGGACAGACATTACAACTCTGGATGTTTCATGTGGGACAGACATTACAACTCTGGATGTTTCATGTGGCACAGACACTTATAGTGAAATATTGAACAAGGAATTGAACCACAAGCCACACAATGACCACTGTGTTATGCTGCACCTAGTGTGAGTGAGGAAGTCCATCTAAGTGAGGTGAGGAGAGAAATTCAGTGTTTACAGGACACCATTGACCTTCTATCAAAAAAACTTGAAATTGCCCAGTCACGCCTTACAGATCTTTCCCTCACTTCAGATTCAATGGCTCAGTTTTCTGACAGTGATATCAGAATGTACACTGGATTTCCCACTTATTCAGCTCTTATGGCATTTTATTCAGCAATCGAGGAGGATGTGAATGATAATATCAAAATTGGTAGTGGGAGAGATTCTGTAAAAGTGCCCAGAAAGGACCAATTCATTCTAGTGTTAGTGCGTCTCAAGCTTGGCTTGTTGGAACGGGACATTGGTGCAAGATTTAGCATATCGCAGTCATATGTTTCAATGATCTTCAATGAGTGGATACCATTTCTAGCTTATGCCCTCCAGGAACACCACTACATACCAACTTTGGAGGAGGTGCAGATAAATATACCAGAGTCATTCAGGGAATATCCCAACACTAGATTCATAATTGACTGCTCTGAACTGTTCATTCAGAAGCCGAGCTTAGCAGTTTCCCAGACACAGACATGGTCAGCATATAAACATCACAATACTGCTAAGGCCCTTGTGAGCATCACCCCAGATGGATATGTTGCATATGTAAGCAAACTCTATGCTGGATCAGCTTCTGATCGTGAAATAATTGAAAGCTGTGGTTTCTTGGACCTGATTGATGTTGGGGATGGGGTAATGGCAGATCGAGGGTTTACTGTAGATGATCTCCTTATTCCCCTTGGTGGTACATTGAACATTCCAGCATTCAAGGGACGTGATCGGGATCAGCTTTCTTATGAGGAGGTTTTTGACAGCCGTCGGATAGCATCAGCACGGATTCATGTGGAACGCGTGATTGGCAGGATAAAAAACTTTAGTATTTTGAATGGCACCATCCCACTTTCATCCATGCCTGTGCTGAATGACATATTTCTTGTTTGCTCCTTGTTGGTGAACCACCAAACTCCAGTTGTTATAGTTTAAACTGGTCCTGCATGTGAGCTATTTTGAATGACACTAGCCTGGTTACCTTGGCCACCATCTAGGTGGCACTGCGGGGACGGTGCGTAGACGGTGGCCAGGCAGTAGCCGCGAGTTTTACCACAAAATCCTGGTAAAGGGTATGGCCTCGGGATTCATAGCGTCAATTAATCTGGCAAATGAAAAGGGCCAATTTGGGAATAATGATAGAGAAAAAACATGGATTTAGCTACATGTAATTCGTTCTTGTTACAATAGACAAAACTGGTAACAAGAACGAACATTTATGAGTTGGATGTTTTTTTACTTGGTCGAATCAATTACACAGAATCGGTAGGCTGGCTTATCCTCGGTGTAATGACCATGTACATGTACATGTATTAATATCATGGTAATAAATAATGGTATCATAATCCTGTTTTATGTTCATTGCATGTAGCCAGATAAGTCTCTGTGAACTTGGCAGGTTGAGACAGACTGGCTGTTTGTTTTTCTAGTGTACGTTGAATGTGAAATATGAGTATTTGTCAATTTCACAATAGCCTGACAACAGGGAAATAAACAACCAGTCCATCTCGACCTACTGAGTTAAAAAAGCCATGAGGATGGTTATCCTATAATAGGCAGCCTCACATTTCCAAGTTGGTTGTGACAACTCTGATTACATACATGGAGGATTCTAGGACATTTCCCCCGACTTCTACATGTACCCCCAGGGGAATTGTCCCGATACCTGATTGGAGACTGATGTTGCAGGAGTACCGGTACATGTATATGGAGCTGCAGATCTCCTCCACTATCCACAAACAAGCCACATCAATGAGATGTAAACGTATCAGGATAATCTGGATAGGATGGATCGACGGATGAAAGCGAAGCAAGGAAGGAATGAAGAACATGTGTTTTTTTAGACCATTGAACTGTATTAGTTCATTCACGAACAAAACTATTTTTATATGTACGAGCATGAAATGCGATGTACATAGATAATATATAAAAAATCTTTAAAAATGACTTATTGTAACATGAAAAATGTTTGGAAATAGGAATGCTATACTTATAAAAGTTTTTTTTGCGTGACCACTAAGTGTTGAATGAAATCACAGTCAACTTCTATTTCAATTAACTACAACTATAGCTGTACTTCCACCTATTTTAAAACCCCGTGTTTTTCGAGACCCGTGTCTTCACCGTGTGTCAAAAAAACCGGCGAGCACTTCCATCTATAAAGACTACCTGAGATTTGCTTTACAGACCCGGCGGCAGGTGCCGCTGGAGCCAGTCACCTCTCCTGTGTTAATTCCTGTTGAGAAATCTGCCACGCCACCTGTCGCCGGGTCTTAAACTAGTGATTGCCGTGTCTATTCCACTTCCACCTATCAGAAAAACAGACACGGGTCTATTTAAGCACGGCAATTTACAGGTGGAAGTGCAAGAAACACGGGGATTTTGATAGGTGGAAGTACAGCTATTGTTGTTAAAGAGCCAATTATCTTAACGTTCTGGAAAATTTTAAAACGTACATCATAGGGTCACTCATTGCACTTTGAACCAGTCTTTAATTAAAAAGACTTGACTAGATACAGAAAAGGGCAACAACAACAAGAAAATATACCCCAGTATAAATTCAACTCTACAGCTAAATCAAGGGGCAAAACTGAAACAAGAGGTGCATGGGCCTTGCGCTCAACTGACAACACATGTACAGTCATGGACATTAGTTCATCTACACCTGATACTTTGAATATTTCAAATACTACTGGGCCAATTTAAACACGGTTTGTTCCACATGAAAATATATCTTGTTGGCCATATTTCTGCAGCAAAATTTTGGAAATCTGAAAATATCGCTATTATGTAATAGCTCATATCAGGAAAAAAAACCAAGAAACACACTTGTCATTATGTAATAGTTTTGTGATTTTTGTTGCAGATGTGACAGAGTGGAACTTTCTAAGGATTTTGGGCTTTGTTTCATCAAAATATATATTGAGTGGTTGCTGAGATATTTGAGATTATCAGAATTTTGATAATTTGAGATTTTCCTGTTTTGTACGAAATTTTGGTGCCATTAGATAAAGCTAACCTCAGAATATGGATTTACAAAATTTTGGAACTTTTTCCCTTAACTGGACAGAAATATTGCGTATTTTTCAAAGTATCAAAATGTTGATATTTTGAAAAACATGCTTAACTTATAACCAGTTTTGGCTAAACGTTCCAAAACTTCACACTTCTTGGTTTTTAGGTGAGCTCTTTCTACTGATATCAAAATTTTGTGAAAAATTGAAAAATCTCAAATTACACATGTATCGAAATTTTGATAATCTCAAATATCTCAGCAACCACTCAACAGATTTTGATGAATAAATCTATTAGAACAACCGACCCCTGGAGTGACACTTCGAGAATTCGGTCCCAGCAGAAATTTGACTTTGACCCCTTCTACACACATTCTGTACCGTATTTCAATTACTACTTGGCTTTGGTCATCTCCCTTTTGACTGACCTGGTACGTAGTTCTTTCAACATGTGAGTATAATAAAAATCCTTCAACTTCACTAACAGTTCTGCCCAATACTTTGCATCAAATTCTACACGTTCTATCGACAATCCCTGTGTCTCATGACCTGTGTATACAACAAAATCGCACCATTTCCGGCCAGTTATGCCAACTGTCCCTGTACCTGAGCAAAATATTGATGGCTTTTCTTGGGCCTCATGTTGCATGTCGAATCAGCATCAGTTACCTTCTCACAGAATTTTGGCACATTACCACTACCAGTTTCACACACTAATGGGTCTTCCTTTAAACAATAAGGACACTTGACCTCAAGAAGCCCTTCCTGCCCAGTCTGAGTGGTGACCAAACCATCAGGGCTGGCCCCCAAAAAATGATGTTCCATGGAAAGTACAAGTCCACAAGAAGCCACGTTATTCCCAGTTCTTTTGCAATACTCCATCCTAGCTGAACCTTCATGCTGTGATCCATGAACCAGACATTTAGAATTAATTTTCCCATAGTAACCAAGAAGTGTTTTAAGATGAGACAGTGGTTCCTTCTTGCCTTTGTATCCATTTATCAGGCCAAAGTTGGATGATGTAATCCGAATTTCCCTCTCCGGATGCCACTCCTTTGAATCAGCCTGCAGCAATGTGTTTTCTCTGATTTTACCAAAATTCTGCACAGTATTCCCATGAATAGCATTGTCAATCTGTTTTTCACTGTAAGATAACAAAGGTACTTTTCTGTGAAGCCCATCCATTATGATATTCTCATCATTCACCTCATTGTCAGACTCACAGTCAATCTCCACAACACGGCTAGGTGTGAGAGCGAAATCAGTCATATTATCCACCATATCCACTGAAATTGCTTTAAGACTTTCAAGCGAAGAAACATTCCGACAATGTGAATAGCGTGCAGCAGGACAATATGGGTACACACTTCCATATATCTCATTCATGCCCTGGTGCTTCTTCGGGTTGAATGGGACATGTCCTGGGCAGGCCCGTTTTTGTGATTTTAGAGGATGTCCTATCCTTGGCTTTGAAGTCACAACTTCTTCTAAAGGAACATTCTTGCGAATCTTCTGACTAGACAGGTTGCCAGGGATTTTCCAACCACAGAGACGTGATGTAGAGCTGACAACCGAGGGAATTTCAGACAGCCTTCTATTCTTCACATCGACCAAATACAAGAGTAAAGCACCAACGTGGCAGCAGGATTCACCTTTCCTGAAAATATGACAGAACTCAGTTAATATACAAATCAAGTACAGGTGGTATCCAGTCAGAACGTCCCCGGGTCAAAACGTCCCCGGGTGTTTGTATGCCATAAAAAAGTCATTAAAGTTCATGAAATTTGAAGAAAAACATTAAGGCCTAGAAAGTCATTAAATTTTGGTAAATGTTGTAAAAGTCATTGCTTTTAGTTGACTTGAAGTGTTTTTTGTGAAATAGCTTTTCGATAAGTTGACCTAGATTTTGCCGATCGGCGATTGTGTTTTGTCTGTCTGCTGGTGTGACCAATCGATCAACTCTAACAGAATAAAATGGGTTTTCAGACCAAGAGATAATTCCTATGCTGAAGAAAATACAATATTATGATTATAAACATATTTAAAGTAGCTTGGGGGGCTTTTTTGACCCGGGGACGTTTTGGTTAACCCCGGGACGTTTTGACAGGTACAGGTAATGCCTGGAAGCTGAAGACATGAAAGAGGTTATTGATAAGGAATTGTGACTTCCATGGTTCTTTCTGGATTTAATTATGGGTAGGCCCGAAGGTCAGGGGCTTAGAAGAACATAAAAAGTTATGACAGAAATCAACCACATCCTAAACAAGTGACGTTTTCAAAGAAATTGCTGGATATTAGACTGTTAGTTTCATAATAT
The DNA here is from genome assembly GCA_002633025.1 of Notospermus geniculatus. Lineage (NCBI taxonomy): Eukaryota > Metazoa > Nemertea > Pilidiophora > Heteronemertea > Lineidae > Notospermus > Notospermus geniculatus. The sequence continues at coordinate 9,999 of NMRB01004056.1, read as the reverse complement.
CAACATGCTTGTCAAACACCAGTCACAACCTTTTTAAAGGCAATGATATCATATTAAAAACTATTAGTTTCTACGTGAGGACTGAGACTGCATTTGTGTAGGGTCCTCAGTCCTGAATATTTATCAGGTGAATGACCTGTTGACAGAGTTAAAAAAAAGAAATGCTTACCCAGCAGTGCAGGTACAGGCGGCACACATCACCATTCCTGTTGGTGCCAACGCAACATGAACTGTGTGTCGCTGTGACTTCATAGACGCTTTACATTTTCCTCGAATTGTCGTCAGTGTTAGGCCTTGGTTGGAATTGCAATCTGAACGTGCTGTGAACACCTCGTGGACGAAGTCCGAATGAAAAAAGCTGGTGGCCTTTTCCAGGTTATTTCTGTCCCCACGAACTTCCCCGTCATAGGTCCTTCTGTCTTTCTCGAAATATTCACATATACTACGTAGGGAAAGCACAGGTACCTCCTTAAGGCCCTTCCCCCAGTCACTTATACTAGTAAAGTCAACACAGGAATGTACACCACGAGCAGTGCATGCCGTAGTGCATTTAGTACGTACATTTTGCACATTCAGTATTCGTTCAACAAGAATGCCTTTTTTGCCCGATTTCTTCTTTCGATAACAACCCAAAATGTCCTTCAGTCTGTCACATGAAAACTTCTCCAACTTCTCACGAGAAAAAATAGCGGTTTCGGCCGTTCGACTGCTCTTAATTGTGGAATTTGGTGGCATATTTTCTTTGTTGTCATCGCTGACCGCCATGTTTGTTTTCCCCAGCATACCCGTCAGCTAGCGCTGCCCTCGGTAGAAGATCGACACTAATCGAGCGACACAGTGACATCTAGCGGGCTTATGGAGTCTATTGCAATCACCTAGAGGTACAACGGTGGCTAACCCCAACCAAAACCTTTCGAGGATGATCTAATCCTAACCCTAACCCCTAAACCTAACCCCTAATCCCTAAACCCTAAACCCTAAAAATCCCGTTGAAAGACCCTTTTGTACCTCTAGCGGATTGCATTTAACATTTACCCGATAAGTTAGGTTTGCGTGGTTTGAAAGAACAAAACGAGTTTCAAAGTGTAATTTAAACCAGGAAACTGAACATTCCCTGGTTCATTCTCGTAGGTACACTCCTTGCGCAGTGTCTTCTCACTCATACCTGTCGTTCATAGACACTGCTTGAGTAGCTCCGCACTTCGCAGGGCCAATAATGCTGTAGAGTCGGCCCTGACGGAAAAATGAAATACAAATAGACACTGCTTACAATAGCCAGGTACCCGCCGATTTACCACTAGAGGGCGTTCAGCGTAACTAACGAAATACATGAAACATTTTCTGATTGGTTCACTGTCAGCGTCCTTGACAACCGCGACAGACTGGTCACTCGTCGTAAAGCATTCTATATGTTGCATTATGACGCAGCACGACTAGTCTACAACAGCAATGGCTGCCCCCTGTCCCCGTGTCCAGCATGCAGTGTCACGTTGCACTTTTCAGTGTTCAGCTCGTGCTTTTTTATTTTGAAACATCGCTAAAGAATCAACTTCCAGATTTTGCAAATTTTCGACCCCAACCGGGGTCTTCTTCAGGCTGGCACTTAACAGTACAAGACTCTAGAATAGACTGAGCTGAGTCCCTGAAGTAGATCTAAATATCCCTGCAAACAAGATGAGTGAGCAATTAAGAAATGAATAGGGTCCAAGCCCCACAAGGTTGCTGGACCTGAAAGGGTGTCTGTAATAAATGGATGGCTGGTTGAGCTGAAAGAAAAGAGATTAATAAATTAAAGGGAGACATGCGAAAAATATTGCCCGGCGGGCACAAGCTGTCTGAGTTGCAGCGCCGTCTGTTAATACACGGGGACACTACGCTATATCACAGGCCCCTGTAGAGCTATTAGTGAGCTTAGAACACGTATCTAACCAAAAAACACTAGTTTGTAAAAAACACACCCCGAGCTCACAAATTTATGAGCTCGTGGTGTGTTTTTAGACACGTGTTGTGTTTTTTAGATGCGTTTTTAGAGGCGACCGCATCCAAACCCCTAGAAACGCGTTGAAATCGTTGCGCATTCAAGATGGCTGCCTTGGAATTGTGTCCGAGGGGAAATGCGAGCGTACGGAAATTGCCGAGCAGTTGCCTTCGGAAGTTCCGAATGGTTTGGCCGCTGACTAGTGCTGCCTTCATGCGAAATGATGTAGACACCCTAGTAACTTGCACCAAGATTACTTGCATAAGATTACTTACCTCCAAGATCATTATCTTTGCCTCTTTTTCTGAAATCTCTATCATTTTAAAACCCTGTCTTTCTCGGGTAAAACGACGAAAGGTTTTACTTGGAAAACACATGTGTTTTTTCCATGAAAATAGAAACACACGAGTCCCGGGTAAGTGGAGTGGGCAGTCGAACACTGACCTTGTTTTGTGCGAAATGTTGAATAATCCGTGTTCATACATTTTGTACCCCAGATTGCGATATCTCAAGTTTTCAACATATTTAATCCCGCTAAGTAGGAGGAAAAGGATACAGATGTAGACATGGATGTACTGCCTGTGGTGCATTTTGGTCTCTGGTTTACATGTATACCTTCAGCTTTCCATGAAAGGAGATAAATCAGCTATTATTGAAGATTTTCCAGATATGCCGGTGAAATATCAACGTTCTCTCCTTCCTGAGTAATATTTAAACCATTGTTCAACGAAGTCGTTTCCAGGGACGACATTTTTAACAAGATATGACGCAGTACAAAGAAACTACTATTTTGAACACGAAACACTCTCAATTCTACGAGTTTAAAGCGATGTAGTCGCGAGAGTTGAAAACGAAATCTCGTTCAGCTATCGCGACCCGCGATAGCTCCCCAATTTCACGGGATTCTTGAAACTGATCTCAGTGTGATTTCTAGCATCTTTGAATCATCAAATTACGGATTCACCGACGTTTTATATACACTAAAACGTTCAAGAAAAATCTTTTATTAATATTATTTCAATGAATTTGGGCGAAATAAATGTTTACCGCCGGGAAAATTTCAAAATCTCACGGGGATTCCCCATGGGATTTCCCCGAGGAACTATCGATGTGCAGTGACTGCAGGGCTCGACTAGATCGCTTTAAGAGTACTACATGCTAATACTTTCGCTGAAGGGGTTATTGTCGTCCTGGGTACACATAAAGTGTACCCAGGTTCGATGTGGTCAAGTGAAATTGTACCCTGGGTCCACAGTCATTCTTGTTACAAACTGTACCCAGGTTCTGATTTAGAGACCTAGGGACGAGCTCATTCTCAAGATTTCGTGGGATACCGGTACGTGAATTAGCGTATGTTGGTTCCAGGATCCTGTTGCTATGACACATGATCAAACAAACCCATCATGGCCATGCACAGATGACACATGCACATGTACATGGAAATGGCTTACTGGATATAGCATAATCATAAAAAGCATAACATAATCTCTAACCTAGTACCCAAATTTATACCCAGGTGAGATGTACAAAAAGTGTCATGCATATCATGGTTTTCTACACGGGAACGAGGTGCAGATGGCACGTGCTGAGGGAGCGCATCTTGTGCAAGACCCCATAATAGTTGGTGTTCAGTATCAGAGACCATTTCGAGAAAAAAGCAAAAGAAGGATTTTAGTTTAATGGAGAATGCATTACACAGTCAAACTTCGTAGGCGTATTCTGCAACACCTGTCGCTTCAAAATCGATGTGAACTTCACAAAAGGTACATTGTGGCCTTCTTAATTCAAATATGCCATTAACTCATTTCAACAAAATTTTCATGGAACCTCGTTTCCAGGTGCAGGGCCACTGGTGAGTTTGCTACGCGGTGACGCTGCGAGCCATCGATCGATCGACTCGTCGCGACGTCATTTAAAACTGTGAACATTGCGTCATGAAAAAGTCGCGTCCCCACGTTGCTTAGCGACTCATATTACTCAATGTAAACACGGAAGTGAATATAGATGAGATCAAACTTTCTAATTAGGTCATTGCCATGGATAAGTCGCGCATGCGTAATTTGCCGTTTTCCACTTTCCAAGCCGGAAGTCAATTTTTAATGGCTTTCAACGAAGGATTGCCGGTGGGTCGCACATTTTGCCGTTTTCTTTTGGCTTTTTGCCCAGCTTTTTGTTTATACGTTTGTCAGTCCTCAAGATAATCACCTGGCGGTCCTGAAAATCGTTACCATCATGAAAATCGGGTGCGATTTACAGAAAAATTCGCCCATGTTGGGTGTCCGAATGGACAAAAATGGCGATGCACGTGGCCGGTCCATCGCGAATTCACCCCATTCTTCGCTCAACCTTTGGGAAACCAGCGGGGAAACCAGTGATTTTTCCGTTCTTCAACTCTTACCAGACCCGTTCACAGTGTAATTAAGGGCTCCCCTGCTGAAATATCGAAGAGAACCACCAAAAATGCTGCCGATTGCCGGAATCCTTCGTTGAACCATTGTAAACACACCAGCCTCCGCGTTGTCAAGGAAAATGGCTACTGCGCATGTGCGGGTTGCCAAGAAATCGTCATGACGTCATAAACGATGACCTAATTTGAACTGATCTATATGAACGCTGGTTTAGACATGTTTGACAGCTGACTGGGTGTCTCATCGATTCCGTATTGAATAAAATTCCCCCAAACCCTGATAAAATGGTGCAAACTTGCATTGTCAGCGAGCGGGGGCGCAAAGTCACGTGCTGCCAAGGGAAATCTGGCATAGAATTCCAGATGAATACGAATTTCCCTCAAAAGAGCGCGGTGGTTGCAGCCCTCCAACCCGAAGATGACAACCGTGTCGTGTTTGCTCACTGTATTTTGTATCAGGTAGGTAATGTTAAGGAAATATCTTTATAGAAGTGCTGAGTTCAACCCCGATGCATCATATTCGGCTACCGGTATGTCTGTAAGTAATAATATGACGGAACACCTGTAGCCCCCCGCGCCATGACTAGGCCCAATTTTATTTCTGCGTAGGCCTAGATGATGCAGGCGTGGTTCATAAATTCGATCGACTGATCTAAGTGCTAACTGATTTAGACATTGACCTGTCTGTCTCGATTTCAATCACCGAAGCGGCAAACCACTAGTAGGCCTATGGGCGCAAGCCATGATGATTGTCAGACTCTAAGAGTTGCTGGCGTCGCTCTGACAACCAACCACGCAGCCCAGCTACAAGAAACTAGGAATCAGGCCACTGTCATGGTGGGCATGGATATAATGAGTACTCCCGATTATGTTATGCTTTTTATGATTATACTATATCCAGTAAGCCCATGGAAATGACACGTTTTCTTGTCTAGCTGGCGAATTAACTTTCTCTGTAACAATCCGAGGTTGAAAACTGTCCAGCAGCTAGTCAAAAATAAAATTTTTTCAACTTCTCTTCTTTAGATTTTTTCGCGGCCATCTTGCATGCACAATACAATGCAATATCAAGTGACTTCACCGAGAACAACCTCGCCCCGAGGCCTCTAAATCGGAACCTGGGTACAGTTTGTAACAAGAAAGTGGACCCAGGGTACAATTTCACTTGACGACATCGAACCTGGGTACAGTTTATGTGTACCCAGGACGACAATAACCCCTTCAGCAATAATTTCTTCCTGTGGGGTCACCAGTACGAGCCACATCTCAAAACTGTGATAAAACACATTTATTCCCCAGCGCACCTGGTGATTAATCCTACAAACCACGAGGAATCTAACTGCTAAAAACAACAGGTTGGCAATATTTGACCGGCTGGTGTTATATATGGCGGGCCACTCTCTGTGCAATAATCCTGCATGTTCTTAGATGGCGAGCCGCTCTCTGAGCAAATTTGTGTTGCGCAGTTACACAGCGAGCCGGATGGATGTGCAGTGGACCAGGCTTGCTCACAGTCAGTCGAAAAATTGGGATGTGGCATTGTAATAGTCAAATCAGATCGGCAGTTTCAAGGCTTTGTTCCCTGGAAATTACTCGTGTGGATGTTGACCAATATTTTGAGCGATTATATCAAAATCTCATTGTGTTCTGTCTCCTCAGCAGTAAACACCAAATAATGTCTAGTGGTTGTTGTCGATTGACTCGAGCAGCGATTGTTATCATCATTGATTCGTTCGGTTTCATTCTGTTTTTGAAANCGGATCCAGGGGGGGGGGGGGGCAGGCACGCGCCTCCCCTTTTCCCCCAAATCTGTAAAATCGACCGTGAAATTCTGGAATTTCCCAAATCCTGGATTCGCCCCTGAATCGTTGATATAGCTTGATTCGGGGAGAGCGCATTGGGGGTGTACCCTCAATCGCCTAATAATAGTGCCCCACTGGCGAATTTTGGCCGGCGACATTAATTTTTTTATCTGTTTAGCGGGCGAGCCGACATTGTATTTGCCATTTTTGGAATAAAAATAAAAATGGATTTTTCATATTTTTTTTAATTTTCAAATTCCCCTCCAAAATGCCAGAGGAGAGTGGAGACCAGAAAAAATAAATTAATATCAGACAAACTTACGTTCCAAGCTGAAACACATCATTTATCTTTGAATGTTTCATGCATTTTGTTTGAATTTTATTTTTATTTTTCCCTCCTGCAATTCATTATCATCAAAACATGCTCTGCAGGGTCGGATCCAGGGGGGGGGGGGCGTGGGCGGCGTACGCCCCCCTATTTTTGGCAGAGCAATGATTTTTTTTAGCAAGAAAAATTTAATCACATAAAAATTCTAGTATTTTGCTCTCAGATGCCAGGAAAATGCATCTAAAAGCACTTAAGTTGTCAAAT
>NMRB01004055.1:30738-46083 GCA_002633025.1 Notospermus geniculatus | reverse complement strand
CCCCCCCCCCCCCCCCCGGGGAGCCACCCATTCCGGGGCACATTGAACTTACACTCCTTTCGCAGTGTCTTCTCACACCTATGGTTTATAGACACTGCTTACAATAGCCTGATTCCTGCCGATTTACAACTAGAGGGCGCCAGCGTAACTAACGAAATACATGAAACATTTTCTGATTGGTTCGCTGTCAGCGTCCTTGACAACCGCGGCAGACTGGTCACTCGTCGTAAAGCATTTTTTTTATGGGAATGTTGTATTATGACGTAGCACGACTAGTCTACAACAGCAATGGCTGCCCCCCGCCGTGTCCAGCATTCAGTGTCACGTTTCACTTTTCAGTGTTTAGCTCGTGCCTTTTTGATTTGAAACATCGCTAAAAAGTGGATAACGGTGCTCTATGCGAGATTATTCTGTTTCATACAGATTGATCGTGTAAACAGGCCGAAGCACGGAGCAACGCCGGTGCTGTTTCCCGCGCTGTTTGGCCGCTGACTAGTGCTGCCACCATGCGGTAAATCGGCGGGAATCAGGCTATTGTAAGCAGTGTATGATGAACGATAGGTACGAGTGAGAAGACACTGCGAAAGGAGTGTAATTGAATAGGCAATATACTAGTGGTTAAATTGAAGTTGTGTTTTCATCAGTTGCCTTATGACCAAATGACTGTTCATAGGAAGAGCTGATTCCAGTTTATTCCACTGTAGTCTATGACAAGCGACTTCGTAATAGTGGAGGATTTTGATTGGAGGGTAGGAGCTTTAAATGTTATTTTCAGTCCTCAGTTGCCATGGTTACTACCAGGTCAAAATTTGGAGCCAGTAGGCCTTGTTAAAATTCAACTTGTTCATATTGTTCATTCAGTAAACTATTTTATGGTTTTAAATAAGTTTTTGTGCCTAAATTATTGTATTTCATTGAGTGGCTCAATGTGCCCCACTGCGTGGTTCAAAGTACCCCGGTAACGGGGCAGTTTGAGCCAGAAAAATTCTTTTTTTTCACTTGCCAGTTTCATTGCTTTATTATTACAAAAGCCCAAAACATTCAATGGCAATAGTTAGCCAACAAACAAAACTGGATGATGGATGTGTTAGGATGGCTCAATCAACGCAAGCAAAAAGTCCAGGGGCCAAATTTTAAAAAGTGGCTCAAGGTGCCCCGGTCTCCCCTACGTTTATGAATACGGACCCTGGAGTCTAAACTTACTTTAAAAATCTTTGATCTATTAATCAATCCCTATAGTTGTATTCACCCCCTTTTTTCCTTCTGTTCATCTTTTATTGATGCCAGTTCCTTGTGGCTGAGTTGCAGTCACCTCTCACCTCGCGTTTTACCCCGTTCCTCCTTCTATCTCTTCATCTTTTACTGATGCCATACTTTGGCTATTGGAGTGTGCAGGTGCAGCTCCATGGCCTCTTATATAACTTATTATCTTCATTCCATATGTTATACTCATTATAAATTACACAATCCATAATTGATAAAAATTCTTTTCACCCTAATCACACATCCTACTAATCACAGACTGTCTCTTTTTATACAGGTCTTCTCTTTGTAATCAGCTCTTGTTCCTCAATCAATGATCCTCGCCTGGGCCCTGTATGGCGTCAACCTTGAATTCTGGATTTCTTATAAAATCGATTGAATGTTAATGATCACTCACCCAACGCTAACCTTTTTACAGTTTGCTGGGATCAAATTTCGATCTGGTTTTGGTTGTCCTTTATGGTTAAATTCGAAAATGGGAGCACTCTGGACAGGCTGTTTTTCAAAGCAGCCATTCAGATTTNCACTTTTCAGATTAAAATATTAGCGTCAAACGCATCCAATGACTTTGATAATCGTTATTATTTCATTCTATAGCCACAAACTGGGATAATATGGAGGAAAACATTAATTTGATGTTAGGAATTTTGCGCACTACTTTGCGCAGTTTCGAGCAAATGCCGTGAGCCGTCTCGGCGCTCGACCAATCAGAGGCCAGATACTCGGCACATGATCTCCGTGTTTGTAAACATTGACACGTGCTACTGTTTTGACAGCGTGGATCCGATTTTGGAGAGATGTGTGAAAAGATACGATGAACAGTTGATTTTAAGACCAAAACAGCTTGAATGTTTGAACTTTCTGGCCAAAGAAAATAAGGATTGTTGAGAGGCATCCAAAACACTTGTAATTCAGCGTTTTCACTGGAGTTTCCAGTGCTGGCAGCCCAATCGTGGGCGCCGCGGAGGATATGGAAATAGTTCGGCCGTATGTTGGCAGAGTCAGTATAGCGTAACGTAGTGGAGCACTGACCTCTGCGAAGGAGTGTGTTACCCACAATGCACTGTATCACAAAAATAACGGCGTTCTGGGCCAGACGTTTGTGTAGCACTACTGCGGAACGAAACGGCTGGCTGCGCGAGACTAAGAAGCTGATTGAAATTTTCGCAGGCTTGGTTGGCATTTGTTGTGAATATCATGTTTAATTTTCATTAAATTCCGATGATTTGAATACTTTTTATTTGCAATTTTCTCAGACAATGTACGGTAAATAGCATACGAAATCGCCGCTATTTAACTGCCCTGAAACCAGTATCCTTACACCCCTGTCTGGAACGGCAATATAGGCCTACCGGTATCAGGCTAAAACAAAACGTGCCTAATGTGTTTTAGACTACTATGCTGATCAACTGAATAACCTACCCCAAATTATATCTTGATAGCCACATTTACATGTTATACAGAGTGTTTTTTATTAAGCACTACGCCAACCAGCCACGCCCATGGCATGGGGAAACTGTACAGTGAGACCATGGGACCCACGGTCCCACTGTACAGTTTTTCCTGGACAGAGCCCTCGAGGATCACATGACTTCATCCGTGGACGCCATTAGCATGATTAGCCTTGGCTTGGCTAGATACAGCAGTCGACAAATCGAGACTCCAAACCAGCACACTACATACCTAGGCCTGAGAAACATTATCGACGGCTTGTGGAGACTTGTTACTCAATAAAAACGTCCGCATAACTCGATCGAAAATGCCGCTAAGTGATGCAGATGTTCAAAAGCAGGTGAGTGACAGTGAGAGAGGTGAGTAGCACTAGCAGGCAGTCCGCAGTGCAGTGCATGCATGTCATGTGCAATGCCAGTGCTGCACATGACTGCATGCAGCACAGCAGCAGGCCTACATACATGTAGCCTACCATACATCATGTACATAGGCCTAGGTCATGGTAGGCCTATAGAGGAATCCCACTGACGTCATCAAATCATCATGTGACTGGCCGTCAAAAATAGGTGTGACGCAAACTGGCGTCAATACGACAAAGTAGACTGAGTCGTAGACTTAGGGTGCTAGGCTAGCCGACACGTACGTAGTGGTAGTGGATTGACATGACGCCTGACGTGACGAGACACTATATCACTAACAACTAGGCCTAGGCCTAGTTAGGCCTAGCCTACACTCGCGTCATCAATATCGTCTCGTGACGTTCCTTCAGGAAACACGTGGTCAATTTGACTGCCAATGTGACCTTATCATGATGTCACGTGGGAAACCTCGATGGCTAGGCCTGCCCTAGGCCCATTGATTACGGGTAGGCCTAAGCTACAGATGGAAAGTGCAAAAAATAGGCGGTTCTATTGGGTTAAAAGAACAGTTGGAGTTGGCCTTCATGCTTTTGCACTCTCATTTCTTGTTTCAGATCAAGCATATGATGGCATTCATTGACCAGGAGGCCAATGAAAAAGCTGAAGAAATTGATGCAAAGGTGACGAAAGACAGCTTTCTGAAATAGTTTTCGACCACAATAATGATAGCATCAGTGCCAATGCAGGCGCGGATCCAGGATTTTTGGCAGGGGGGTCAGGGCTGCCGAGGGCGGTCATTGCAGGCGGGCGCCGAAGATTCTCGTGCCAACGGGGGGTCTGGGGGGCCTCCCCCAGATTTTGAAATCTAGAAGGCCGCAGACGCAGTTTCCTGGCATCTCAGTATCAAAACAGAAGCTTTATTCTTGCGTTTTTTTTATTATTGTCGCAAGTTATTGAGAAAAAACAATTGGTGGTGGCGAGCAGGGGGGTCACGACCCCGACCCCCCCCCCTCTGGATCCGCGCCTGCAATCATGCGTTCTACATTCGAAAGTGTCTAACTTAGTGAATCTAAAAGGAATGTTCATCTTCGTCAGTTGTTACCGGTAGTCAGTTGAGGAATCTGAATTGTGATCCTTGAGAAAATGGAGAAAGCTATAAAGCTGCAAATTGCTGGGATTGTTCTGTACAGCACCACAAATACCCTACAATTTGCAAGTGCATAGCTGCCCGTTTTCCCAAGGATCACAACTCAGATTCCTCAAGTGACGAAAATGAACAGCCCCTTTTGGACATGTTGGAAGTAGAATATTCCATCTCCTCTGTCAACTTGTTCTTGCTCAAGCATGCATTGCGTTTTAAGGCTTCGATCGTGCACATCGGTGAAAGGAGACTGCACCAAGCCATAATTTCGATATTAGGGGAAGTTCCCCCAGGTGTCTCCAGCGGAATGAATGAAAGAGCTGAGTGTAAAAGGCTCTCCAAGGGCTCCCAAAGGGAGTGATTTTTGGCTCTTCAGCCTTTTGCAAAAATGCCTGCTCAAGACGTTTCTTTCTTGTTTTTAGGCAGAAGAGGAGTTCAACATTGAGAAAGGTCGGTTGGTGCAGCAACAGCGGGTCAAAATCATGGAGATATATGAGCGCAAAGAGAAGCAAGTGGAACTACAGAAGAAAATGTGAGGAAATCTCCCAGTAATGGGCCCACATTGTTCATGGGGTAATCAGTCTCCCAGTAATGGGGCTGCCTTATTCATGAGGTATCAGTCAGTTGAATAAATCATGCTGACTGTTAATACCTGTGTTCAGCAGGTCTGATATATTATGTCTGTAAGTCATTAGGGTTGGTGTGGGGCCACAACTGGTTCAGCCAAGCTGATGTACATGTAGTCCATTTAGAACACAGGTACATGTACATCCATGTGTGTATTTTATCGTTCATTTACACTCTGCCATTTTTATGAATTTCAACTGCATTGTAATTACCAGATCATTTTTAGGATCTCGTAAAATCTTTATTTTCTTATAGTCAGAATTCCAACCTTCTCAACCAGGCAAGATTGAAACTCTTGAAGGCAAGAGAGGATCATCTAAAGGTGGGATTTCTAATTTTGCATGAAAATATAGTCATTCAACATGAGTTTTTGACCTGACAGCCCGGGGGGATCACTCCCCATAAAGTGCGTTGCACATCAGCGTACCAAAAATTGCGGGTAAAGGGGTGTTTTTCAAGCCGCATCGGCGGGTCCCGCGCGGGGCCAAATAAGCCCCCCTATTTCACCCATAACCCCGCAGAAAGCCCACGGGAATACATAAAAAGACACTCTCCCCCCGCCTTAAGCCCTCCCCTGCCTAGTGTGGTCCATGTGTCCTGCAAAAAGCCCTTTGAAACGTCTTTCAAATTACCCAGCCAATAGGGGTGGGGATTGCAGAGTACCCAGCTTTAGGGGGTCGGGATTGAAAAGTACCCAGCCAAAAGGGGTGGGGATTCAAAATTGCTGTTACCAGCTGAAAGGGCTTATGAAAAAAGTGGAGTACACTGATGTGCAACACACTTTATGGGGAGTGACCCCCCGGGCCTGACAGACAGAGTTGGTTGTGGTATGATCACGAGTCACAGTGCTAGAAAAGTAGCTGTTTTCATCGCCATTGGCTACAGGATTTTCCCATTTGGCTATAAAGGATTTTGTCAATTTCGCCATTTGGCTACAAAAATTCCTTGATTTTCACCATTTTCATGGTGTCCGCGGATCATTAAAAGTCATTAAAAAGCATTATTTTTCGTCATTGCATTTTTAAGGCCTTAAAAGTCATTAAATCCGCAACATTTGTCACTGTATGGCATTAAAAGGCATTAAATTGTGATTTTGTGGTCACTTCCAAAATAAATACACCAGATTATTTCTCAGCTTGTGTTGTTAAATTAGGCCTAATCCTAATCTAATTACTTCCTAATTGAAGCCTGGGGATCGCTGACAACATGGACAATGGAGTCGTTCATCAACTGATCAATGCAGCACTCTGATCTCTGTACAAATACACACCGCTGTACATTTTGTGTACACAGCCAAATGCTTGGCAGCCCAAGCTGATTAGTCTTGAGCAAATATGCTTATTGTCCCCCGCAGTCGACAGACTGCAGGGGACTTACAAACATGACAAACGGGTCTCGTCCGTCGTCCACAACACCAACCTCGACATATGGTTACCACTTACACAGCGTGCAATGTACTCATCATACACAACATGCCGCCTGGAAACGAGGTCACGCTCCAGATTTGTTCGTCGATTTAGCAAAGAATGTGACCTTAATTAAATATAGGCCTAATCTCTGCATCAATAGTTCAACTGTAAACAGAACAATAAATGAAAACATTACCAGTNTTGAGGGCTAACTGTCACGTAATATAAATACATTTATAAAGATTTACTGGTAAATTCATGTAATTTTCTTAATCAATGTGGCCCAATTAAAAACGGATCTTGCCTTTGAGAAGCATTAAATTTGGGAAATTTCTGGTATTAAAAAGCATTAAAAAGGCATTAAATTCATACCCCTGACAGCTGCATAAACCATGGGTACTGATTGAAAAGTATTTGAAGAAAGGTTGTTCCTATCAACCATCTGAAGAATCTTTCTTCAAATTTTTTACAATTCATTTCCGAGGATTTTAGAAAACTTCAACAGAAGATACCGTCTGCTCAAACCTGGGGGCAGATGAGTTAAGAGGGTGTAAATGAGGAGTAAGGTCTGGAAGTTTGGGGTTGGTTGGCAGGACAGCCAACTCAGAGTGGTACACAATTTTTCACGGATGTTAGACCTGACTACATGTATAATTAATTAATTAAGCATGAATGACATATTGATAAAATTAAATATTAATTAGATGAATTAGATAATTGATATTGTGATGACGTGTAAAACCGTATGGTGTATAATTAATTAATATTGATAACAAATTGAAAATTTAGTAACGGATTTCTTGCAGTTGGGGATGAACTGGTGTGACAGTTCATCCGGGATGGTTTGATGAAGGAAGGTCATGATCTAAAATGGTTGTTGGGCATTTATTGTCGTATGTGTATATATGTAAATAGTGATATAAAGAATGAGTAGGTTTAGTTGTAGAATTCACAAAATTAACAAACTAGTGATGTTTATAGTCTAACAATAACAACTGAATGGTGTCCAAAGAACAAGAAAGCACAAAAATTGAATGGTGTCAAGTTTAAAAAATACTGAGTTTAAGCCAAGTGCCAAATACGCCATTATAAGGTCTATGAAAAAAATTGTGCTCATTATCATAATTTGTGCATGATTCTCAATATCATAATGTATGCAGGATATGCAGTTGATGAAGTCTCAATTTCAAAATTGAGCTGGAAGTGTTTGACTTGGAGCTCAGTAGTGTAGGGATTGAGCCAGAACTATGGGCTTTTGAGCCTAGCAGTGTATGGATTGAGCCAGAACTATGGGCTTTTGAGCCTAGCAGTGTATGGGTTGAGCAAGAATTATGGGCTTTTGAGCCTAGCAGTGTATGGATTGAGCCAGAACTGTGCGCTTTTGAGCCTAGCAGTGTATGGGTTGAGCCAGAACTATGGGCTTTTGAGCCTAGCAGTGTATGGGTTGAGGTGGAAGTGTGGGCTGTTGAGCCTAGCAGTGTTGGTAATTGGGCTGGAAATATTTTTCATTTTGAGCCCATCACTGATACTTGTTGCCTTATTTTGATAAGGCCTACTGGCTGGCCCAGTTTATCATGTAGGTCCATGCTTATAGCATACTGTTTTTGGTCCTCTGCACATGGTAACTTTCACAGTTGAAAGTCCATGGTGATGATGATAATAATAATAAATAATTATTATACTACATGATAAACTGGGTCAGTCATATGTTTTACCGGTATGCCATTTGCAGAGCATTTTGGTGGCAGTCAAAAAATTAAAAGATTCTGCGAAGAGAATGTTGCAGAGTTAATAAAATCTTATAACATAGGTATTCATTTGAAAGTGCTCAGTGAGAGCTTTCCAATGAATACCTATGTGAAGGTATTCTGGATGGTACAGAAACCCTGTCACATAAAAATTTATTGGAAAGTACTCACTGAGAGCTTTCCAGTGAATTTCTTGTTGATTGGGTTTAGCTATTCTCTGTCATTGCCCAATAATTTGGGAAAAGTTGTAAATGATTTGCCTTGTTATGGAAATAGCATGTCTGTGCGATGATTGATCATGAATTAATCAAAGAACTGCAAAAATGCTGGGGCCTGTTTCATAAAGTGACTTTAAGGAGCACGGTATTGAATCTCAAATGCGTTATTTGACTGCCGACGTAGAGGGAGCCACCTAGCGGCAGTAACACGAACTACAAAAATGCATTACAAAATGTACGGAGGAAATCGGGTCAACTCGCCAATACTTCGTTGGTCCCTGGGTTGGAGAGTGGCACAGTGGCGCCGGCTGTCGAGAAAAAGTGGCAATACTGTGTTCCTTTAAGCTAATGGCACCATTAACTTCAATGCATTTTCCATTTGGTTAAAGGCACCTTAAGCTTAAAGTCACTTTATGAAACAGGTCCCTGATTCATAAAGTGACTTTAGGCTAATGGTACCATTAACTTAATACATTTTCCATTTGGTTAAAGGTATATCCTGGTAGGAAGCAATGTCTTTCACCTTAGAAACCCGTTTTCTAGTTCACATTCTTGGTTAAAGGTATAATTAGCTAAAAGTCATTTTATAAAACAGGCCCCTGGTCATTTAGTTGAGATAATTTTGACCCATTGGAAATTGCATGTCATTCAAGTCATGAACTGTAACTACAGCAATTTGTGTAGAAGTGTTTTGGGAATTTTGAAATTGTTGGTGCCATCTGATTGCATGCTTCTTGTATTCATGTTGTTGTGCATTTACATGTAAGTAGTGGAGTATTTGTGCGCAATGTGTAGCATTTGTAGTGAAATGATGTTTAGAAATAATTGTGTTGTAATGTTTGTAGCACTGTCTTAGTTGTGCCAAACTAATGAGTCTGTTCTACACCATGTATGTAAATTTTTTCGTGAGCTTTCAACCCTTTCATTGGCAGCGGTAATTTTTATGTGCCAAAAATTGATATCCAACATAGAGCACAAAAAATGACACACAAATGATAGTACCTAAGTAAAGTCATCTCAGAATTTTGCATTTTTTGACCCCAACTGGGGTCTTCCTCAGGTACTTTCTAGTAGATCCCATAAGTGAATGAGCCAAGATGCTCATTGGAATTAACTTCTGGGATCTCTACTAGAATTGCGTGAGGAAGGCCCCGGTTTGAGTCGAAAATTTGCGAAATTTGGAGACGACATTTATTTTACTAGCAAAAATTGGATGTACCTTAACCCAATACGATTGGTATTCATTGGAAAGGTCCCATAGAGTACTTTCCAATGAATACCTCATGTGGTAGGGTTTCCGTAACATCTGAAACAGCATCACAAAGGTATCCAATAGAAAGCTCTCACTGAGTACGTTCCAATGAAGATCTATTCATCGTATCCATGACATAACTCCGACAGTGTCCGCCATTGCTGACGTCGCTGTAATGACGCAAGTGTGGTGGGCAAATTTAATTGCTTTGCTGAAGAAGCTGGTGGGCAAAAAAGCGCAACGTCATGTAGGCCTGGGCCTACGTCATGGATACGATGAATATGACAGGTTTCTGTAACATCAAAAACCTTTCACATAGGTATTCATTGGAATGCTCTCGGAGAGTACTTTCCAATAAAAACCCACATGACGGGATTACGGAAATCTGTCTGTGTCTTTCTGTTTTGGATGAAATGCCCACAGGCAGTGAAGGGTTGAAGCTTTTTTGGCGGGAAAATGAAGGGTAGGTTTTTGGCAAAATAAGATTTTATGTATTGAATCGTGATGAAGTTGAACCTACCGATGAATTTTACTGCTGTTTTCGTCCGTGATGGAAATCCTGTTTTTCGTATATTCTCCCGAAATTGTTCGGGAGATATGCCAAGGGATGTGCCTTGGTTGGTGTAAGAACACTGTACCAATCTTGACAAAACTTGCCGGGGTGTCTCATCCTTGTAAGGTCAACTTTGGCTGACCTTGGAGCAGTCGTCAAGGTCACTGGCTGACCTTGAATCGGGCATCAGTCTCTGGCTGCTCGTGAATTAGTCGTCAAGGTCACCATCAGTTGTCAAGGTTACTAGCTGTCATCAAAGTCACCATCATCATCAAGGTCACTGCATGACCTTGAATCAGTCGTTAAGGTCACTGGCTGCATCAAGGTCACCAAAGTTGACGATTTTGTACTATGTTTCCCACACAGTCAGGATTGTACAGTGTTCAACTAGCGTTAGTAGCAACTGCCAAGTATTCACTGCTGGTTTATTTCAGGCGACCGCCAGTAGGTCAGTTTTTGCTGCTCTCAACGGAACCAGCTCATGGCCTGTTATTAAAACAATGCCGTTGTCTTTCATGGCCGATTTCACCTGTACAGTGCAACTACTTTGTTGTTCACCTGGCGGCAAACCGCCGGTGACATCAAAACGGTTTGACATTTGGGACTTTCAGGTGAAATTTGCTGGGAAAAAGGAGCTGGCATTATGGGCTGTCAGCCAGATTAATGGCAGCTTGTCCTACGGCCAATGGTTGGGGTGAAAAACAGCAGGGAAATCACTTCCAAAGTGATTGCTGCTAACTTTATTGTAAACTTGAGAAGCTGTGCAGAAATTTCAAACTTTGCCACCAGTTACTGTTCAAATCATGACTTAATTTTTTTGTAGGCATGGCCAAGTCCATTCGGCCCAAAAGAATAGATTATGTTCCATGGTGGGTAAGTTGTTGCACAACTTCCTTTTAACCTCGAATTATTGCATTTATTAACTCCTCTGCCCCGGGTTTGAGCAGACGGTATCGTGTGATTGAAGTTTTCTAAAATCCTCGGAAATGAATTTGAAAAAAAAATTTGAAGAAGAATTCTTCAGATGGTTGACAGGAACAACCTTTCTTCAAATATTTTTCAATCAATAACATAGGATGTGAGAAAACCTTGACAGAAGATGTCGTCTGCTAGACTCTGGGGGCAGATGAGTTAAAGAATGGGTGGTTGTAAATTGCGTACGAAAAAAGAAGTCCTTGATTTAGAACAGCGAGTGTGGGCTATTCTGGATTGAAATGACTGCAGCTTTTGTTTCTTTTTCGTTGTTTATGTAGCGGAGGTAATTCATTTTGAAATTAATGTCTACCTTTAGCGGACCACACATAATGCTGTTTTCAGCATAAAATCAACTTTGTTAAGAAGTGATAATTTGAGAGCCGACTGAAGTGCAGATGGCTCTCGTGGATTATCAAATGTAAGACAGTCTAAAATACTGTAAACCGTGAAATTTTCGCGGCGCTAAAAATTTGCGAATTTATCGATTTTGAAAACTGCGAAGACTAATTTCCGCGTTTACCTTCATAATTCAATGGAAAATGCATTAGGGTTGGTATTTTCGTGCTGTTTAAGTTCGCGTTTCGGCCCATGACCGCGAAAATAAAACGCACGCGAAAATTTCACGGTTTACAGTAATCGTTTGATGTCGCATTTCAGGGAAATGTTAATGGCCTTGGTGAACCCGCACATTTCAATAGCTGAAATGTACTTTGCAGGTCAATGCACAGCAGAGATGCCAACCATTACGTTTTTGCCGTAATTTCTACGTTTTTTGCCGATTTTCCAGCTATTCCGGCCGTAATCCGAAAAATTACGGCAAAACAAATTTTTTTAATCCCGCCCAAAAATTTTTACTTGTGGCTTGACGATGTGTGGAGATTGTTCCTGCGGCGCATGAGAGACGTCTAGGCCACGCTTTTTTTATTCCTTGTTTCNTCGAAAATACATTTTTCAAAAATAGGCCTATTTTGTCATGTTCGTATGATTTACCGTCCGATCGATGTCATGATGCGCGGTTTCTGACAATCTGCCAATCTGTACCAACAGCCTCGCGCAGATTTTCACTTTGCTCTACTGATCGTATAGACCTATGTACAGTAGCTGCACAGAAACCCGGCACTGACTTGCTCGAGGCTGTCATCCAACAATATGGCGTGGTTCATGGTCACTCGTCACCTTGGGCCAAAATTTGACCGTGCCTGCATGCAGGTAAGCGATGATACGATCACAATCAGCTCCTGTGTCATTCATACCACCAGTTGAACCTTTTTTTGGAATAAAATTTTATTTTTTTCTTTTCCTCCGCTATTCAGATGCCTTGGAAAACGTTCGAGAAATCAAAAAATAAAATTTTATTTTTATTTTTTTTCCGCCCTCCTCTGATGGAGGTGCTCAAAAAAAGCCCGCGAAACAAGGAATAAAAAAAGCGTGGCCCTATCAGCCTTTTGAGAAACTAAACTGCGCAGATCGCTGAATTTTGTGCACTGCGCATCGTCTGGTTCATGAATGTGGAATGGCGGTGCCCATAAAAGCGCATGTGAAGCGTGATTTTGCTAGGAAATGTGGGAATATCTGCCGATTTTCTGACCGATTTCGGGCTTCGTTACATAGACATCATGTCTGCTGGGCCGCCTGTCAAAAGTTTGAAGGCTGTGCAGAGGTATCGGCGGGAATACTCGGAAAAATAGCCCATTTTGGAGCAATCAAAGAAGGATGATTATGTCTTTTGCACCGTGACCGTGTGTAACCATGGTAACGTTGACTACATCCGCTGATTACTTGAAGCCTTCCTCAAATTACTTGAAATTGGGCTTTTTGGGGTGAAAAATTACTGGAAGGGTCAATTTGAGGTTGGCATCTCTGGCACAGGCAATCTGACAGCCCTTGTTGATCATTCAACGACATCAGACGGGTCTTTCCTAGACCGCCAATCAGTTTTGTGAAACATTGGTGTAACATCTATGAATGTTTCTGTGTGTAAATGTTTCCCCATAATTGGCAGGCTTGGTATTTGATTCCCTTTAGTCCCAAAAGCCCTCAAGTCCAATAAACCAATGAACTTTTTAGCTCACCTGAGGTGAGCTCTTGTCGTGGGTCTGCGTCCGTCGTCGTCGTCCGTTAGCAGGGCACGTTTCATAACCGCTGAAGCTATTGATCTGAAACTTGGTACATAAATTATATCCCCCTAGGTCAGATGACCTACGACACCAAGTTTTGGTCCGGTTTGACTCTTAGCTTGGCCACCAGGTGGCGGAAACTGAAAACACAAAAAGTGCAATAACTCCTGAACTAATGACTGGATCACCTCCAAATTTTTATCATAGGTGTATCTAATGAGGGTACATTACATATATAACGGGTTTTTGATTTGACCTACTTTTCAAGGTCACAGAGGTCAAAGTTCAAAATTTTGCCTTTAAGTGGCACGTTACCTGACCGCAGGTGCTATTGATCTGAAATTTTGGGAAAAAATGCATTTTTTGGCGAGATGTTGATATATTTATGGAAAATTTTCTCTGGTATTTCGCTTAGTCACCAAGGCTTTAGGTTGTGCAGGTGAAAAACCCACCTCAGCCCCGTCCCCTGCCTGTGGGGACAAAACCCACCGCAGGGGACAGGGACAGGGCTGCGGTGGCCTACCATAGCCACGGGGCTGCCTGTGGGATAGGACCCCATCCCACAGGCAGGGTGGGGACGAGGGGCCCGGTCTTCCACGCCCGGCCCAGCCCCTAACCGGATCCAGTCCCTTACCCGAGCCCCCTGCCCCCGCCGGATCGGGAACGACAATAACTTTAACCTTAGCCGACAGGCCGAGGAACTTAAGTGGGTCCATCCTGAGAATATCAGGCGTTCTTACTGCTCGCGCCCTTCGTCACCGCAGACGGCGACGAAGGTAGCTGGCACTAAGTATAAGAACTCATGATGTTCTCAGGATGAAGTGGGTCAGGATGGTTGGAGCATACCAACGAACAGAATAGTATCAGTTCTTTGGTACAGACAAAACCAATGGTATACAACTATTGTCTGGACAATTCTGAAACGGAAACATTCACAACATCGAATTTTTGTCTCATATTTCAAACGTTCATTAATAATTTTTTTATGCATTTGTTTTCATAAAGTTGGCATTTTTGTATTAAATATTTGCAAATTATAACATAATTGCCATCTCCCCAGTCACACGCTGGTGAAAGCTGCGTTCGACCTTCTAAATAAAAACAAACTTGTCTACAAATGCACCAGGCAGTGCTGTACAAATTTGAAGTAATAGCATTTGCTAGTCTTTATTCATATGACCCATTCTTTCTAATTGTCAAGTCGCCGCTTATTCCGTCCATCTATTGTAATGTCACACTGGCACATGGGCCGCACTGATAAATGTTACACCGGCCCCGCCTAATCATATTATGCTAATTGAGGGGCAGCAATCTGTTGGTGATGAGGTTTTTTGGTGCATGTGTTTTTCAGGAATAATGTAAAAATCTGCTACAAAAACAGGTTAAAATAATAAGCGTCTACAATATCATACAAAAATAATCCAATATAGGACCCATGAGGAGGAGGAGGCCTATTTATATTAGGGTATGTTCAAGAACTTTTTTGGCATTGGCGGAGCAATACACTGAGTGAACCGCGGATGTGAGCCAGGAACTACGTGGCAGCTCAAATTCTGGCGGACATGACAGTGCGAGAAATTTTTTGTGAGCCCTTTATTTGAATATCTCAGAAAATTTGGAGGATATCTCATTTCAGGTAAGGACCAATTCTATGTCTTTGATTATTTTTATCTATAGGTCATGAAATAATTCCCGATACACCACAAAACCTGCATTTTGGCGAGTGTGGAGTAAAAATATCCCGCGGTCTGTCCGTTTCTCTAGGCCCAAGCGCCTAGGCCTATATATTGGCCTCTCGCCTATTCCTAACCGAAGCCTGAGACTTCATATTTCCAGATACCCATCAACTTGATCAGTAATTGTCGCTCGTGGGATTTTTTTCCAATTTGTCCCATTTCAACCAATTTTTGAATCCCGTTTTTGACTGGGACAAAATGGGGCATCCGGCGATTGACCAGTCTACACCATCACGCTGGGCCGTGAAATCACGCTGCAGCGTGAAAACCTTCTGTGGAAACCAAATTTTTACACACAGAATTGTGTACAAATTCAGCATTGAAAAAAAAATTAAAATTCTTCCTTAATATATCGAGTTATGTGTGTTCAACATGAATATGGCCGATTTTTTTCAATTAAAAGTTTTTTAAAGAAGTTAAAAGTTTTTGAAAATTGGGCCCTACATTTTGTACAGGCGAATGTACAGTCACGCATTACCGTGATGGTGTAGACTG
>NMRB01004055.1:17876-29515 GCA_002633025.1 Notospermus geniculatus | reverse complement strand
AGTACGTCTCTGTACTATTCTTCGCATACTCATCTGTCTCCCACCTGCTGACAACGAATGGTTCTTATGCAAAGAATCAAGCTGTCATCAAATATTTCCTACATTTTGATTTGCAGACATTCATGCAGATTTTAACATTTCAGCATTATTTTTCAGCAATGCCAAGCCTCTTGGCAAAAACACCTGATATCAGTGCAGAGGGTGTGGTGACACACTCCTGCACTGTAATTTTATTGTGTAATTTCAGGTTGTGATGCGGTTATGTAATACTCGTCTGATGGCGGACATGTTGCCGATTTTGAAGAGGTCCATTTTCCACCATCCAATAGAAGAAAGATCAACAGCCATCCAGTTCACTTTTTGAGAATTTCCGATAATCTGTATTTTCGTGTTGAGCCACTAATAAACTAGCTAAATATAGAAAATATTACGTCATCTTTTTGCCAATATCAAATATTACGTCATCCAGTAGCCCCTGGAACTGATAATCCGGTGTCGCAGGAGTCAAGCTCCCCTAGGAATTTTAATCCGGTGTAACATTTGTGAGTGTTCCCCATCTGTGAGTGTCGCCTACTACCGTATGGCAGATAAGCTGTGACTTGACAATAGAGGGCGCTCGATCTATGACATGTGGCAGGAACAGTTGTCCAATCCAAGAAGTTCGGGTTCATTCGGGATGACGTCATATACAGCGTTGCCTGTGTGGCGGTTATGAGGATAGCCTGCTGGTTTGAGGGGGATTAACGTCCCCTGGAACCAAAGTCCAGTTTTATTGTTCAACGACGGATTAGAATAATATATGGCTGTATGGACCATGACCATTTGAATTTAAGAAGGCGAGCTGGGCTATGGTTTGGCGGACTTGCTGTCCTTCCTCTTAGGGTGTTTTCGCAAAGCCCCCGAAACGCCAACGCGAATGCCAATCCCATTGTTCGATGCTACGAAGAGAGCATCGAACAAAATGATAGACGTTTGCGTTTACGTTTCGGGGGCTGCGAAACCTCCCTATTATCTGGGAAATGCTGGCAGATAGATCGCGGTGTTTCTCTGAGTGCCCCCTGTTGTGAAGTCGCCGCTTTTTCCATCAGACAGAGGAGGGAAACACTCACAGATAGGGAACACTGGCAAATGTTACAGTTGGCTACTTTTTTGAGAAAAACCCACAGGCCGTTCCTACCGCTTCCCAATCGACCGAGAGAGCGATCCTTACAAGGGATATAGGCCTAGCATACCCCTGCAGCTCAGTCTTATGCGAATCAGAAGCACCGGGAGGAGACGGAGAAGACATCCTTTCCAACACGATCGTTTCCAGGGCACAGCATGTTCAGGGAGCCAAGCATGTCCCATATTGAGCCTGTGAACCCAGAGATGCGACCTGCGATTCGGAGAGCGAGGAAACGTGACGGCGATTTTATGGTCGTGTTCAGAGGGGCGGAAGGGGCGTACCCTACGCCCCCTGTATTTTATTGAAAATTTGTCAAGGAAAATTATGCATTTGGTTCCGCTGGGGTCCCATGATCAAAAGCTATGGATTTTTTTCTGGATGACGGCTAGATGCGGCAACGGGTTTTATGGTGCGACTGTTTCAATGGTCAACTAAAATGATTCTGTATTTTGTAATTGCCTGTGAAACGAAACGTCATTGGAAGCCGCGTCGTGAAAACGCGTCCAGTGGACTTTTATTCGTAGGCTACAGGGTGGTAGGATCTAATGGCCCCGTCTTCCTCATGTCCCCCTGCATTGTTTGTCACAGGATCAAGGGTCTTGGTCTCTCGAGAGTCCTATTCAATGGTGCCGCTTAATCCATAAATGTAGGCCCATTGTTGGGGGACATAACATATCGTCGGACATTAGATTCTATTACACCTGTATTAAAATTCGCGCCCTTGAAAGTTTTGACTTAGTTCTCGCGAGAACCATCGGGATAAAATTCCCCCCCCCCCCAAGAAGAATTGATCTGGCGAGTCAACTTCACTGGGATCTGAAAATGGAGCAAGTGTCCTGAATCTGCGAGGCTTGTCCTCAGATGCTGGCGGACAACGGTGATGGCGGAAATGGTGCTAACAAACAAAAAAAGGGGAATTCCCCGATGATTCTTGTAGAAGCTCAGCAGGCATGTCAGGCATATACTAGGGCCTTCTGTTTGTGCTTGATCCAACTTGCAACAAATATCAGAATATGTAAGCCCTATCTACATGATCTAGGCTGTGAAAATCTCATGTCTGTTCGTCACTTTCTACTTTCAGATTGAAGACACTTTGTGGGCACGTGATCATGGTGACTGAGGGGTAGCCGTCTCTGTCTCTGTCTTCTCTTATGTCTCATGCATGACGACATGGATGGAATGGAATGGTAAGTAGGCCTACTAAAGTAGGCCTAAAGACCAGTTCTACTAGGCCTAACCTAGCCAACGTGTAGACCGAGGTCATAGGTGTCACGCCAGAAGTAGGCCTACCGGTAGGCCTATGCCCAAATCAAATTTTTCTTTTCAAGGCCAAGGCTATCTATCTGTTTTAAAAGTATGATTTTACAATGTCTTTCATTTCTATTACAGCTTTCGTGTCATCATTGACTGATGCTGTTCTCCACTGCCTATGCTGCTACCCTCCTCCCTTCGTAGACGATGCCATGCGATTGGTCAGTGATGAAAGATTTGCTGTGTTATCGTTAACGTTGGTTGTGAATTCAACAAGCAAGGACCCCTTCACCGGCTTCAGATTTCTGGTGATGTTTTTCCACGCAACATCAACAACAAATCCACTATTCGGCTTCATGAGAGGTCTTTAACAGTACCGGTAAGTTGATTTCTTTTTTCTTAAACCCGTACCTACATGTAGTGGGTTGGATTAACGGTGCCTACAGGTCGACATTCGAATCTTGACAGATCCATCGCAGATCAAAATACCACCACGTGCAGAGATTTCAGCGATTGAGAGGAACTTGGAGTATTACTGGCACTTCCTTGAACAGCACGCTCATCTAGCAGATCTGGCAGTTGCTCGGAGATGCAAGCGGGCTCAAGTCGATCAGTCTCTCGGAGTTGCTTCCATTGGTGGAAAGCTAGCTGCAACGTGCTGCTTCAAGACGCAATGTCGGCCTGAGGGCACCTTTTTCCTTAGGGTCGTTTTCATATAGCGGTTCTGTCATTAGAGCCAAATGTACATCCCCAAGGTGCTACACTTGGAACTGGCCTAAGACTGTTTTAATGATAGAACCACTTTATGAATACGACCCATCAGAACCAATCACCAGGGATTGAAATGTAACGAAAGAGTCTTTTGTCTCAGGACAATTTCTTGGAGGACATTCGTTCCGTTCACATCTGTTTTAACCATGTTTAACTGTGATTTTACAATGTCTTTCATTTCTATTACAGCTTTCATGTCCTCCTTGACAGTCGCTGTTCTCCGCTGCCTAAGCTGATGCCCTCCTTCCTTCGTAGATGATTCCATTCCAATTCGGCGGTAGCAAGGGCCCCATCAGATCTCTGGTGATGTTTGTCACTGATTCCATCGAACGTCAACAAATCCACCATTTGGCATCATGAAAGATCTTTTACAGTAAGTTGATTTATATTCTTTTTTCTTACACTTGTTGCCATAGGCCTACATGTAGGCCTACTGGGTTGGATTAAAGGTGCCTAAAGGTCAACATTGTGTCTTGAAGCAACTCGACGGATCTGGCGCAAATCAAAATACCATGCGCAGGTCGACATTTCAGCAATTGTGAGAACCTCGGAGCAACTGGCAGTTTCTTGAATGGCCCGCTCAACTAGTGGATCCCGCAGTTGCTGGGAGATGCAAGTGCCGGGTTCAAGTTGACAAAATCAGCAACTGATCAGTCACTTGGAGTTGTTTCTATCGCCGGAAAGCTAGCTGCCACGAGTTGCTTCAAGACGCAATGTCGATCTCAGGGCACCTTTATCTTCATAGAAACCAATCACCAGGGATTGAAATGCACGAAAGAGTCTTTTGTCTCGGGACAGTTTCCTGGAGGACATTCTTTCCTTTCACATCTGTTTTACCATGTTTAACTGTGATATTACAATGTCTTTTATTTCTATTACAGCTTTCGTGCCTTCGTTGACAGTCGCTGTTCTCCGCTGTCTGAGCTGCTACCCTCCGCCCTTCGTAGATGTTTCGAAGTGGTCAGTGGTGATGGAAAATTTGCTGTGTTATCGTTAATACGTTGGTTGTGAACTCAACAAGCAAGGGGTAGGATCCTATCGGATCTCTGGTGTAGTCGGTGATCAGTGTCACGGATTCATGGAACGTCCACCATTTGACGTCATGGAATACTGTAAGTTGATTCCTTTTTTTGTGACACCTGTTGCTGTAGGCCTACATGTAGTGGGTTGGATAAAAAGTGCCAACAGGTCAACATTGCACCTTGAAGCAACTCCTTGGATCTGTCAGAGATCAAAATACCGCCACGCGCAAGTCGACATTTCAGCGATTGAGAGGAACTTGGGGCAACTGGCAGTTCCTCGGTCAGCACGTTCATGATGCATCCGGCAGTTGCTCGGAGACATAAGCACGCTCAAGTCGACAAAATCAGCAATTCATCAGTCACTCCGAGTTGCTTCCATTGCTGGAAAAGTAGTTTTCGCGAGTTGTTTCGAGATGCAATGTCAACCTGTAGGCACCTTTAGATTGCAGTCATGGCCTGTCTGACCTGAGAAACAAGTCAGTGGTGAGGTTTTGCATACCCCTGCAACACAACACAGATGTCTGATCATATCCTTCTGGTGCTGTGTTCGTGGCAATGAGATTGGCGTTTGCATTTGGCATTTCGGGGGTTTGGTTAGGCAGTGGAGCTGGTCGTCGAAAGGAATCTTCCCCTGATGGAGACCAACCCTCACCAAAAATTTCAGGTTGATTGTGCCAAGTGTTCAAGTTGATCGACAGAAACCGATTTCAAGATCGCCATCCGACATGGTGGCTACGGTGGCCAAGTACGGAATACGATATTCAACTGTAGTTTCTTGGGCCGTATGCGCAAAACATCTTGGGCCGTATGCACCAAACAAAGATTATCTTGAACTCAGGTTGAGCCACAACTTTTCTATTGTTCAGGTTTGCCAGGGCATGATGTGACAATGGAAAAGTTGTGGCTCAACCTGAGTTCAAGATAATCTCCGTTGGTGCATACGGCCCCTTAAGTGTAAAAGTTCCCTTAATATAAACTATTGTTCCAAACCAAAAGATTAGGGAAATGTTACATTTTAGATGTTTTATGCATACAGCACCTGGACCTAATGTCATGAATGTATTTATGGAGATAGTTGACAGCACAAATGTCGCTGCTGCCAGTGCGTCTTTTTTTAGACCGAGACTTATGGTGCTGCCTGTGCGTCTTTTTATAGACCGAGACTTATGGTGCATGTTGAATTTCTGAATTTCTATGTCGTACATGTAGGTATGAAGTGGGATAAAGAGATGAAATTCAAATACACCATTACTCTATAGGTGTAATGTCATATGCCGAAAGAACCTCTTGCAGCAAGCGATATTCCACAAATGCGGATCCAGAGAGGGGCACACCAGGTGCGCGCCTCCTCTTTTGGCCAACAAATGAGTAAAAATGGAAGTGAAATTTGCAATATCCTGATGTGTTTCTTACCCTTTATCTTTCCAGATTCCAATCCTTGATGCCTTCACACTCCTGAATCTCGATTCAATCCCATATTGAGAACTCCACATCAGTTATCAACAACAACAATGCCGA
The DNA here is from genome assembly GCA_002633025.1 of Notospermus geniculatus. Taxonomy (NCBI): domain Eukaryota; kingdom Metazoa; phylum Nemertea; class Pilidiophora; order Heteronemertea; family Lineidae; genus Notospermus; species Notospermus geniculatus. The sequence continues at coordinate 23,788 of NMRB01004055.1, read as the reverse complement.
AATCAACTCGTGGCATTATTAATTACGAACATTGATGAGTGACCCACCCGACAACAGCAACCGATTCGTCATAGACAATTGTTCGAAAAATTTCAATTATGCTCGAGGAGCAACCTTATTCTCGGAGGCTGTTTCCTGTGGAACGGAACTTTAGTAACTTATTATCGAGTGGTGTGTGATCTTGTGCCTTGTCCGGAATGTGACATGAGAACATTGATTATCCTCAAACGTGGAGAAACACGGGACAGAGTCAGGTTCTCATTGTGAAGCTCAATTCATCACGGATGTCAATAACTGTGATCTGTTCCACGGATCAAGGATGATTCAGTCGGAGCAGGAGCCATGGTACAAGATATCAGAATAATGGAATGGTAGGTTGTAGGACAATCACACTTGACCACAAACGGGAGTGTTAAGGTTCCTACAGGTCGACATTGCGTTTTGAGGCAATTTGACGAATCTCTCGCAGATCAAAGAACCACCACACGCAGGTTGCCATTTCAGCGATTGCGAGGAACTCGGAGTAACTGGCATGTCTTGAAGTTACAGGACGCTCATGATGCATCGAGCAATTGTTCAGAGATGCAATACGTGCTCAGGTCAACAAAATCGGCAACTGATCAGTCACTCCGAGTTGCTTCCTTCGCCGGAAAGATAGTTGCTTCAAGATGCAATGTCGACCTGTAGGCACCTTTACACAGCAGGTGTCGCAGGTGACCTGCTTATATTTGACAACATGCCGAAAGATGGTGAACAACGGCATGAAGTTTGATTGTCCTGATCTGTATGCAAAAGACTTTACCGAGACATTGGAGCTTGAGGAATTTCCACATACCGGTATGCCAAATGAATGGCAAAAAAGCAGAATGGTGTAAGCGCAGGTGCCTAAATATTCATAATACGGTAGTGCATTTTTGTCATGTTGAGGGTTTGAAGCACAATGTGGATGTGTACCAAATTTCCCAATTTACATTTTTAGACTTTGTTGAGATGCTCCTCTACATGGGTTTTCTCGAGTTGGCTCTCAATGGGCAATTCACCATTGTTGGATTCTTATGGGTTATGCCGACACCACAAATGATTGTCCATTTAGTTTTCTATTGTTGAGTTACCCATTGAGAGCAAACATGTGCGAGGAAACTCTCACGTGGAGCAGTCCCTTTTACATCTTCTGAGGGCACTTAAGGTACCGGTAATGAGGTTGTGGCCATTCTTTTTGAACCATTTGATGGCGCTGCGACTGTATCAACGTTTGCCACGGAGTTGTACGGAACGTCAACAATTACACAACCGTGGCGTTGTGGCTTCATGCTCGCACCTCGTATTGCCATGGAGATTGACGTCCTGAAGACAATGGAAAGGCCTGATATGGTCGCAGCGACATATTTCCGTGAAGTGGCGATGACCTCATTGCAGTGTCCTTGACCTGAGCATTTTTGTTATTACTGGTTTCTCCGCCCACCAACTGAAAATGGTGCGAGTACTGAAGAAAACTAGTTTTTTCTCACTCAGTCACTGTCTTACAACAAAAAATGTTTTATTTTTTCTCTTATTTTTCTTTATTTACAAAGGTCACCTCTCTGAGATCACCGGTAACTTGTTTTAATTGCAAAGTGGACATGACATATTGGTGCTTCGAACCCTCACGTGATAGTTCCTGTAAATACAAGACATGTACATGTAATGCTACATTGTAACTTTCTACGTGCAACCTTAGAGTGATAATATAAATATTAAAACTTTATCTTTGAAAGATTTTTGGATTGAAAGTCTTTTAGATGCTGTGAGTCAAGATTTACTAAGTTGAAATGTTGAGATGTCAGTCATGTCAGTTAGTCAGAGTGGATGTTTTTTTGTGTGAGATGAATGTTAGGCAGTCACTTACAGTAGTCTAGAGTTGGTATCCTGTAGGCATGATAGGCCTAGGCATGTGGAGGGTCTCAGTCTACGTACCGGTATTGGTTGTCTCACCCCAGTACTAGTTGTACAGAGATGTCCTGGCCGATAGAGTACCTCCTGTGCGAACATGACTGAAGATGTCTTTGGTGCAGTTCTGATGATGGCCTTGGACAGATGTTCTCCTATGTATGTACTTGTAGTAGTCGTCGTAGTGTACTTCATGTGTGCACAGAGGGCCTCAGCCTGTTGGGTTGTTACATGTACATGTACTCCACCCAGGTCATGCAGATAGTTAGCGTCGATGTACTTGTAGTGATACCGCATTTAAGGTTGATTCATACTCTGTGTTTTGCACTTTGCGCTTGTCCGTTTCCTGTTGTGTGTGTGTAGTAGAAAAAGTAATTATCGTTGGTACCACACAATGACTTGAACATTAAGGTAACGGACAAGCGCAAAGCAGACAGAGAAGTATCAATTGGCCTTTAGGTGGGTCTAATGCAGTTAGCACACCAGGCCTTCTGAATGCAAGGGTTCTGAAGGCAACCAACCAAAATCGTCTGTCGCTGCCAAGTGTGGCCTTGGACTGTCATGATACCTGGTGTGCTGCTTGGTTTAGTCTGTGTGTTGTCACTGCTCCCACGATGTCATTCTCTATGTACTTCAGTAGTGATATTGTACTTAGGTGTAAGGCCTTGTTCAGCGGTGGTTACTACTCCACCCTGTAGCTGTACATGCAAATACATGTACTGATTTTGCACTTTGATGCATGTGTAGGCCTACAGAGGGTCTTAAGGCACCTGTCCGCTTGCAAGTTTTCTCGTGCGAGTTGGTTCTCTGTTCTCAACTCTATAAAAAAAGCTGTTTGCGTCATTGAGAAGATCGGTGACAATTTGTTTGCTAACTTGCATGAGAAAACTCTCGGGGATGGGTGCCTTTAGATAGTGTGTTTCCCCCACCGCACATAATATTGTAGCTGCCGTTTGTGTACATGTGGTGGAACTGTACTTGTAGCTATCTCTACTGTACTGATTTACTGTACTGATAGTTGGCCCCTATGTACTTGGAGTGACAGTGTACAAGTATTTGTAGTGCTACTCGACTTTGTGCGTGCAGGGAGGGCCAGTGCGTTGTTACTCCACCCTGTAGCTGTCCGCTTGTGATATGCAACCCTCCGCTACAAGACCACTGTACCGACAATTTATAGTTCACCTGCATTGCATTGCATTGCAATATTACCTGGTGTGCTAGTTGGTTTAGTCTGTGTGTTTTCACTGCTCCCACGATGTCGTTTTCTATGTACTTGTAGTGATATTATACTTAGGTGTATACAGCAAGGCCTTGTCAGCGGTGGGTTATAATACTACTCCACCCTGTAGCATGCTGTACATTCAAATACTTGTACTGATTTTGCACTTTGATGCATGTGTAGGCCTACAGAGGGTCCTAAGGCACCTGTCCACTTGCAAGTTTTCTTGTGCGAGTTGGTTCTCTCTTGGCAACTCAATCTATAAGCAGTTGTTTGTGTGACGGTGACAGTCAGTTTGCTAACTTCCATGAGAAAACTCTCCCAGGGATGGGTGCCTATAAGTTGTGTGTTTTCACTCCGCCCCCAGATTATCTTGTCCTCTATGTACTGTTACTTCGCCATTGTTGCTGCCGTTGTGTACATGTGGTGGACTGTACTTGTAGCTATCTCTACTGTACTGATAGTTAGCCTGTATGTACTTGTAGTTACAGTGTGCAGGTGTTTGTCAGTGCTACTCGACTTTGTGCGTGCAGGGAGGGCCAGTGGGTTGTTACTCCACCCTGTAACTGTCAGCTTGTGATAATGCTACCCTCTTCTACCAGAGCACTGTTAAAGCGAATCGAAAGCGGATTTTTGTTTACATTTGGCTGGTGTTTGTAAACACAAAATTCAGCCAATCAAAAAGCACAAAAATTTCTTTGACATTCTGGATAAAGTTTGTTTACATTTTTTCATGAAAATTCGTCCCCTTTCAAATTCTATTTCTAAATCAAATTTTTTCGCTTTCGATTCGCTTTAAGTCGCATGGACGTACCGACACAACATGACACCAGGAGATGAAATGGAATCGCTGAAATTTCACAACAGACGATGCTGAAACAGACAAATGCATTTCTCCCAACTTGCCAATGTCAGACTTGGCTGTCTGTTGTGAGGTCGGAGTCGTGCTGTGTCTGGTTTCGTGTCAGCGGGCACATATTGTATTATATCGAGATCATTGTGGTGTGGATGGAAGTTGAATGATTTGACATATCACATTTCTGACTTTGTATATCTTTATTTATTTTCTTCCTTCATGTTTGTTTTCTCAGTTTACATGTACTTAACAACATCATTTTTATCTTTACAGTCCAATGCTGCCAAGATGAACTGTGCCTCTGCAATGTCCAACTGTTGCAATCACCAGGATGCCCACTCCATGCTGATGTTGTGACAATATGAAGTCTGCAAAATGAAATTAACTTTGATTAATTATCCCGAATTTATCCGAATTTACATGTATCCCGAAATTCCCTGTATCACGCTATAAGAGCCCGTGGATGCGGAGCAAACGGATGCGAGCTGCAAACCATAAGGAGTTGACTTAGATGCTTTTATTCATGTTACAAACAATGCCTCCATAGCAACTTTGCTATGGAGGCGTTGTGAATAAGGTATCAAGTTCAACTCCAACGTAAGACTATTTCTGACACCCCTCACCAAGTGGGTGTGAACCCGGAATTGCAACTGTTGCAGTGCACGTTGTTTGTGCCAGTCTTCAAACGCAAAGTCCAAAGGGAAATCAAAATTAAAAAGAAGGAAAAAAGAAAAAAAAAAAATATAATTTTTGCAGCTTGCAAAAGTTTCGAAGCACCCACTGCTTTCGCTTTTCATGTAAGATAACTTCAAACGCTACACCCTATTCGAATAAACTGAAATATCAAGTACTGGACCTCTTTTCAATTTTAACGTAAAAACCCTACGGACCGAATCCACGTCGAAATTTTTTTTGGCCTCTGTTGGACTATGTAAATTTATTTACTTCCGGAATAGTAATCAGCTCTCCAGAGCTGATTACTATAGAGGGCGCCACGAAACCACCCCCCACATCGAAGATTTCTATCAGATCAATGCCCACCCATCCCCCCCCTCTTCTTCGCCCAATTCTCCAGCTCCTCCTGGTGGACGTGAGTGAAGACGACCAAACTGGTCGTCTTCCCTCACCTCCACCAGGAGGAGCTGGAGACTCTTCCCCCTGGTGGAGGTGGGAGAAGACGACCAAGGATGTCTGAGTGAGGAAGAGATGTCTAGTAGAGGTGTCTTCTTCTGAGTCAGATCTTTCTTGGTCATCTTTCCTCATGTCCACCAGGAGGCAGAGTATCAAGCTCCTCCTAGTGGAGGCGAGGGGAAGATGACCAAGGAGGTATGGGTCAGGAAGACATGTCAAGTAGAGGTGTCTTCTGACTCAGATCCTTCTTGGTCGTCTTTCCTCATGTCCACCAGGAGGCAGAGTATCAAGCTCCTCCTAGTGGAGGTCAGGGAAAACAACCCAATACAATCTTGGGTTGTTTTCCCTCACCTCCACCAGGACGACCTCAATACTCTGCCTCCTGGTGGCCATGAAGAAAGACGACCAAGAAGGATCTGAGTCAGAAGAAGACACCTCTACTGGACATCTCTTCCTCACCCAGACCTCCTTGGTCGTCTTCCCCCACCTCCACCAGGAGGAGCTCGACACTCTGCCTCCTGGTGGACATGAGGAAAGACGACCAAGAAAGATCTGACTCAGAAGAAGACACCTCTACTAGACATCTCTTCCTCACTCAGACATCCTTGGTCGTCTTCCTCCACCTCCACCAGGGGGAAGAGGTCTTCTCAATTTCAAACTGTCTACAGCTTGAGGTAACACTGTCTTCCAACATGACAATGTCAGAAGACAACATTACTTTGCTATTTGCCTAGAAGTACTTCTGATACTTCTCCTCTTTCCCAACTCTGAATACCACCA
>NMRB01004053.1:31288-42013 GCA_002633025.1 Notospermus geniculatus | reverse complement strand
GAGCTACTAGCTCTACAAAATACATGTAGGCCTAGGCCTCGAGGCCTACACTTGAACATGCAGTTGTCATCTGTTCTTCTGGACATTAACCCTAACCAAGTTTCAGTCCGACTTGACCCAGATGTTCGCTCATATGTGCCTCTCTGTAATTACACTATGTCAACGAGTGAGCACATGGTCCATGGACCATTTCATTTTTGCATAGTACCGTCAACCGGGGTGACTTTGAAAGGTTTTGAGGTGTCTCGTTTGATTTACCTAAAGGTTGTAAGTGATAGAAGTACATGAGCCATAAAAAACTGAGGAGACTAGTGGAGGCAACAAAGATTTTAACACGCTTTACCATTGGAAGCAAGTTGGTAGAAATGGTATCAATTTGTATGCACCTTTCAAAGTCACCACCCATTGTTGTGACATAGAAAGGTTTCCCAAAAACAGGGGGAGAAAGTTAAAGAAAATGCACGAATCTTGAAAATTTTCAGGTTTCTGCGAAAAATAATTTCTATAGAAATTAAAAATAAAGTCTATTTTACCATTCAATCTTGAAAGGGCCAAATGCATCACATAGTGCGTGGCCTGGAATGAGTTAACTTAGTGAAAGTACAGATAGCCTAATATGATGAGACAGATGGGGAATATATCTATTTTCTGTGTATTAAAGTTATGTAGCAATGTTTAGCCATTCTTTCCACTGCCTTTACAATTATTTCGTGACATTTGCAAGGCACGGATTTTTAACTGCAGTTACAGTGATTTCAAAGTCACCCCGAGAACAAGCAAAAATGCTTGGGGTGACTTTGAAATGACCTGAAATTTTGCTAGAATAAATTCAATCAAGGCAGAACGTAAAAATTGCAGTTACCCTGAAATTGAATTGCAAAGGTATTAACCATGTGAAATTGACACCAACCGAGGTCTTCTTCAGGCTGGCACTTTTCCACACTAGATTTCAGAAGAGACCGTCTCTTCTGAAATCTAGTGTGGAAAAGTGCCAGCCTGAAGAAGACCCCGGTTGGGGTCGAAAATTTGCTAAATTCTGGAAGTTGACCTCCTGTTTGTTATTATACGTTGTGTCAGTTGACTTTTGTGCGTCTTCTCTCTTTGAATTTAGACACAATGGCAAAAAGGGCGTTTTCTGCATCAGTTTTAAAAGGGGCTGCAGACAGCCTACAAATGACCCAAAACCCACAAACTAGTATTCCTATTGTTTGCTAGTAGCTCCTAGAACGCAGACTTCCTATATATACATGAATCCACGTATCACACATGCAATAGATATATTTGAATCATTTTTCTGGCCAGCTTTCAAAGTCACCCCTGCTTTCAATAAAGTCACCCCGGTTTACGGTACTAGAGCGGTTATGAAAGCTGTAATGGAAGCGCAGCTTGCATTGTGTGATCCCAACCAGTAGCCAATGTATAGTCTTTGTTTTACAATTTGTTCAGTTGCAAGTTCATTATTTTACCCCCTATCGTGAAATTTCTATCCATTACAGACCTCTGCGGAGAATTAGGCCAACATGCAGTTGGTGTTCAGTATCCTGAACACTCTGGCTATACGGTTCAACGTGTGAAGGCCTTCCCGCTCGGAACACCTGCCCTAGAAACTGGAGGGGGAAGGAGGCAATGGGTGTGCAACAAAGAAGGCCAGTGGAACGAAACGAGTAAGCAATTTAGCTTCTGAGGACATGAATTTGCTGTCACACAGTCCACTCCATCCACACTGCTGACGTTTCGATGTATAAAAAATAAATCCAATGGTGGTGTCCTGGCTCGTTGCCACATTCAGGCAGTGACAGGCCTGGATCTGGAGCGTTTTGCACATCTTGGCGTTTTGCACATTCGGAAGTTCCGAAGGCAACTGCTCGGCCATTTCCGTAGACATTCGCATTTCCCCTCGGACACAATTCCAAGGCAGCCATCTTGAATGCGCAACGATTTCAACGCGTTTCTGGGGGTTTGGATGCGGTCGCCTCATCACACCCTGCGCATGAACGAAATAGGCCACACAAAAACGTTGCATTATTGATCAATAATTGGCAGATTGGCTGATATATCGGTAAGTTTATATATAATATGCCTCAACTTATCCAGCAAATAAGGTTGAACATCTTAACAGGCAAAAATTCGGCAAAAATAGTCCACGGTCGGTCACGTGGGTTTGTTGATGAACAATATGGCTGTCTTGGACTTGTGTCCGAGGTGAAATGCGCCGCCCAGTGGACAGATAAGCAGTTCGCCTCAGGTCGTTCCGAATGGCGTTTTGCATTGTCTATTTCGCCCGTAGTGAGGGTAATGGGGATGATAACTGCGATAGAGGGCAGCACATCGTAACCAGGTCCGAGCAAATGGACACCATTTGCGTGGGAAACTAATCAGGACCAGGATGTCCCTTTCATTTCAATAGTTTTAACCACTAGTGACACCTATTGAGGAAGTGGGTCATGGTCCTCATAACGACCACTCTACCATGTATACTACCGGTACTTCCTCAATAATAGGGAGGTTAAGATAACGTTCCGAGTCCGACTCAAGAGGACTCTTTTTTGGGAACTACGTCATCACATGCAACGGTGTACTGTTTTCCAAAGCAACGGTGTTTACTCATTCAGGAGAACGACTAGAACCCGCCTGGGTGGTAAATTTATCTCCGAATTCGAATTTTACCACTTCGGAGTCGGAGTCGGAGTCTGACCAGATCTTAACCTCTCTAATGTCATCAGACTTGGTGTGCTCGGTATGGTGAATCTGAAGAAGTCGATTGGTTTGGGGTCAAAGGTTAGGGTCACCACAGCTGAAGGTCAACGTCAGCTGAGGGTCAAAGTCAGAACAATGCACTTCGTAAAAACTTCGTGAGCGTAATTACTATTCCTGTATTTGCACCAGACTTGACGTATGTGTTGGATATGAAATGGTCCATGGACCATGTGCTCACCCGTTTGGACATAATAGTCTAATGACAGAGAGAGGTACATGTCAGTTGAACAATCTGGACGCAATGTTCCCGAAACGCAGCTATGCTGCCACCTTGCGGAGCATTCAATTGTCTTGAGCGGAACGCCACGTCGTTGGTTTTTTCTGTATATAAAGGTCTCGGGCCACTTGTGCGTTTTGCGCTGCGTGATGCGTCAAATCTTTTGTTATTTTCCGCCGCTCTGCTTCCTAACAAAAGATTTGACGCATCACGCAGCGCAAAACGCACAAGTGGACCCCGACCTTCAAGGGCTCCGCACACTAGCGATTTTTCGAGCGATTTTCTGGGCGATCGGCCTTGCAACCAGGCCAGCGACTGAACATTTTTACTTTTTGGTATCCTCTTTGCGGCGGATTGTTACGCGACTGAATTACACAATTTGGTCGCGCGGTAAGTCCCGGCAACCAAGTGACCAAAAGTTCAACATGTTGAACTTTTGGTCGCTTGGCACAGTCCACTGCTACCGCGACCGTCTCCAGCAAAATAGTCGCCCGTTTGCGGATCGTCCTAGGAAATTGTCGACTGCGACATAGCTCAGTGATCTCACAGGCGATTATCGCCTGCGACGTCGTAGTCGCCAGTCGCGTCGCTGGTCGCCTCAATTTAGTCGCTAGTGTGCGGAGCCCTTTAGGCTAAGAATCCATTCACGCGATTTTTGTGCCGCGCGATGTCGCATCCTTTGTCCACGACCAACGCGGCGGAAACAGACAATGCTTAGACGCTCGCGCGGCACGAAAATCGCGTTAATGGATTCTTACGCTGGCTGTCCATTCACGCGATTTTCGAGCGACAGACGCTCGAAAGCATTGTTTGTTTCCGCCNGAAGTGGAATATCGCGGCGATTTTTGCAAAGCGACAAATCGCGTCAGTGTGTTCAGGCCTTTAAGGGCCGATTTGACGGGCGTTTACATCGCGGCGATTTTAACGCGGTTGGCGATATCGCATCCAAAACGCCCGTCAAAACCCCAAAAACGCCAACAGCGGGTGGCATCGCCAAGGAGAGAAAAAAGCCATGGTAAAACTCGATCAACAGTCGATCGACCTACGGTGCGATATCCATTTTTACTGAGCGTTAAAAAAGTGGCGATTATCGCGGCGATAAAAACGCCCGTCAAAACGACCCTTTAGCCTTAGGAATTTGGCTTTTTAGACGCCTGCGAGATTAATCACGTGATTTCGACCACCACCATTGACAAATTGACCAGTATTGTCTCCTGAACTGTGACAGGGATCACCGCACGCGAAAATCAAAAGTACAGTCGGTCCGATTGTTCAGCGAGGGATTAGAATATCTGGCTAGATCATATTAGCATTCGAATGTAATCTTGCAATAGCGTGCTTTGTTTGGCGGACTTGAGTTCGTGTTTCTTCCTCTCACACTTGTTTTACGTTTTCTGCACATGCGTATCTTCCCCAAGTGCTGACCCGGGTAGGCTCGAACGTATTAACCGTGAGTCGGAGCGTGTATCACACACACCCGAACCATCTCTCCATGGTTTGGGTCAATCTGGTCCCGCGAGGTTTCATTCGAGACTTGGATTTGGGTCTGTTTCAGAGTGGGTTCCGGGGTGTGTGTGCTTTCGAGAACTTGAGCAGGACGTACCTCATATGCCAACCCACTGTTATCGACCCTGCAATTAGATCCACACACAGGCCCAGGCCTACTCATATCTCTAAGCCGCCCTAAACCTAAACCAACACTGGTTCCGATTCCTCTGGGTCCAGTCATTTCCAATTTGCAGGACTTCAATGATTTTTAGCTCACCTGGCGTGAGCTCTTGTCGTGGGTCAGCGTCCGTCGTCGTCGTCCGTTAGCAGGGCACGTTTCGTAACCGCTGGAGCTATTGATCTGAAACTTGGTACATATATACCCCTAGGTCAGATGACCTATGGCACCAAGTTTCGGTCCGATTCGACTCTTAGCTTGGCCACCAGGTGGCGGAAACCAAAAACACAAAAAGTGCAATAACTCCTGAACAAATGACTGGATCACCTCCAAATTTTTACCTTAGGTGTATCAAATGAGGGTACATTACATATATAATGGGTTTTTGATTTGACCTACTTTTCATGGTCACAGAGGTCAAAGTTCAAAATGCTGCCTTTAAGTGGCACGTTTCGTAACCGCATGTGCTATTGACCTGAAATTTGGTACATATATAGCTCTAGGTGAGATGACGTATGACACCAAGCTTCGGTCCGATTTGAGTCTTAGCTTGGCCACCAGGTGGCGGAAACCAAAAACACAAGAAGTGCAATAACTCAAGAACTAATGACTGGATCCTGGCCAAATTTTTATCATTGGTGCTTCTAATGAGGATGCATGACATAAGTAAGGGGTTTTTGATTTGACGTACTTTTCAAGGTCACAGAGGTCAAAGTTCAAAATTTAGTCATTTGGTGGCGCGTTTCGTAACTGCTTGGGATCTTGACTTGAAACTTGGTACATATACACCCCTATGTCAGGTGACCTATGACACCACTTTTCGGTCTGATTCGATTCTCCGCTTGGCCACCAGGTGGCCAAAACCAAAGCTCAAAATCCAGTAACTCCTGAACTGTAACTGGATTGTCTCCAAATTTTTATCAGGTGCATCTAATGAGGATACCTGACTCTGGAACATTTCGATTTAACATTTGTCATTTGTATTTCTGGTACGTTCACCCAGGTGAGCACATGGTCCATGGACCATTTCATTTGTGTTATGCCACCTGGCGGCCATATTGGATGTCCGATCGGGCCAAAACTTCACATGCACATAAAGGTCATCCAGAGTATTGGTGGTTGGGTGTAGGTGTGGTGTTTTTTGGGGGTATTTTAGTCTCTGTATGGCCGCCTCCCAGCTTTAGAGCCATGCTCTAAAGCTGGGAGGGGCGTATGGCTCTAGGGTTTTGAGTTTTAGAGGGTGGATTTGTTGTTGTGGAAAGACTGAGGAAGGGGTGTTGGGATTGTCTCTGAGAGTTCCGAACATTAATAAACGAATTTGAATTTGAAATGGTTTCACCAGCACAGCTGACGGGCAATCAGTGTGTTGCCGATAAAAGTCAAATAGGCCTAATTTCACTAAGAGTGATTGAAAAAAATTGTCATTGCTATGATTCAGAAGCCGAATGTCTGGGCTTCACTTGGTAGTTCACATTTCTAGAAAAGAATGCGTATTTAGTGGATGAGAATGATGCAAAAAAGCCAACGAAAATGACAAACCTGAAAATCATGAAAACACATCCATCCGAATGTTGAGGGTGAGCGCATGCGCTCTTGAAAAATAGTTCCTCTGACAAATGTTTCTCACAACAGTTCCCGAAAATGATACATCACGAAAAAGAGACATACAGCGACGACATAACGGAAACAGTTGCTTTTTATTTTGGTAAAACAGTCCTCTGAAACAGAAAACAACGATTACCAAAAAAATGACTTCATGTATTACGGCGCCGAAACATTTGCATTGAGAACTACTTAGTATATGAAATAAAAGTCGGGCATCTAAGGTGAAAGACATTGCTTCCTACCAGATTCGAACCCACGGACCCTCGCATAAGGCATCGATCGCCAGCACCAAGGGGCAGCACGCCTTAAACCACTAGGCCAAATCCCCATCTTCAAAAAAGACGGTTCAATGGCCTATGTTTAAACGAGGTGTCCTGAGTACACTGCGAGTAGTCATACATAAAAACACTACGAAGGCCCGTGCAAGGCATTTTAGAAGTCGAACGCTATCGTCTTCCACTTTTTATAGCATCTTATCGTAGATGGACTGGACGAATTTTCCCATTTAGGAGCCACACAGTTACATAAAGAGATTATTTTACCACAAAAATGGTCATTTGTAACATTTTGGTTAAACAGTGTTGCGTTCGAGTAGAAAAACAAACATAATTTCACAAGCCACCGTAGACAGCTGGTAGAAAAGTTCATTGGCTATTCCACCAATCAGAAACAAAAGGTCAAAGGTTACGGATTAAACATTCTCCTCAAAATCAGCCCTAAAAACCCTTCTCGAAACCATTGCAAAGCTCCTATGCATGATCTCAATGGTTCGGATCATACTTTAGACATGTCTCGCACTATTACCACCAATATTTTGACAAAAGCAGCAGCAATAAAGTCACAATTCCTCGCACAGCTGACCCCGCTGCTCACTGTCTCTACGGCTGATTCAAGTTCACAGTGGCCGTATAAGTTTTAAGTGCGCATGCGCGAAATCAGCGCTAACGCGCCACGGGGCCGGATGCGTCTAGAGCGAGCCAGATAGCACATTTGAGTGCTCTGGGTCAAGTCGTTCCTGAGTTATAGCACATTTCATGATTTTTGGGCTACTCCTATGGCAAGCGGATTGTCCATTTATTCAAAAAACCTATATTTTTGCAATAAAACTTAGTTTTATGCTCATAAAACTTAGTTTTTGTGGATAAAATATAGGTTTTTGACAAAAACTAAGTTTTCTCCTAAAAACCTAGTTTTTGTCTAAAACCAACTTTTATGGAAGAAAACTTAGTTTTTTCCTTCATAAAATATAGGTTTTTATCAAAAAACTGAGTTCTTGTCAAAAACCTATATTTTATGACAAAAAACCTGGTTTTATGCCAAACAACCCGCATTTTATCGACAAAAATGTAAGTTTCTGCACTGAAATGCCCAGTTATTCCATAAAACTAAGTTTATCAGTCAAAAAACCAAGTTTTTTACTAAAACCAAGTTTTATGCCATAAAAAGTAGGTTTTTGATAAAAACCTAGTTTTTATGGAAACCTACTTTTTTGAACCTCGCCCCCACTGACCAAGATGATTTCGCCGGGACGAGGTTGCGAAATACCCGTCCCCAGTAGTGCTGTGCGTGTAACCATGTACATCATGACCCATGGGCCCGAGGTTTCCTATCCTCGTCCCAATATGACAAAGAAATCGTGTACATGGCAGGGACGAGGTAGAAAATATAAGTTTCGTGATAAAAACTAGGTTTTTGTACGCCGTTTGTCCAGTTATTCAAGAAACCTATATTTTCTACAAAAATACTGGTTTTATTGAAGAAAAAGTAAGTTTTTTCCATAAAACTAGTTTTTTTTAGCTCACCCGTGAGCTTTTGTCGTCGGTCAGCGTCCGTCGTCGTCGTCGTCCGTCGTCGTCCATTAGCAGGGCACGTTTCGTAACCGCTGGAGCTATTGATCTGAAACTTGGTACATATATACCCCTAGGTCAGATGACCTATGACACCAAGTTTCGGTCCGATTCGATTCTTGGCTTGGCCTCCAGGTGGCCAAAACCAAAACCACAAAAAGTGCAATAACTCCTGAACTAATGACTGGATCTTCTCCAAATTTTTATCATAGGTGTATCTAATTAGGATACATAACATATGTAACGGGTTTTTGATTTGACCTACTTTTCAAGGTCACAGAGGTCAAAGTTCGACAAAAGTAACGAACCTGCCACAATTCTTAATTATTTCACCGAGAGTCTTCATATCTTGCATAAATATGGATTGGAGGGGTACCTTCAGAAATACCGAGTTTCCGCTCGATCGGACATCCAATATGGCCGCCAGGTGGCGTAACCTGAAAATCATCCAAGTGCTAAAACTCAGGAACGGCTTGACCCAGAGTGCTCAAACTTGATATTTACCTCCCTCTTGATGGCCTTTACATGCACGTCAAATTTCGGCCTGATTAAACTTCCAATATGGCTGCCAGGTGGCGTAACCCGAAAATCATCAAATGTGCTATAACTCAGGAACGACTTGACCCAGAGCGCTCAAATGTGCTATGTGGCTCCCTCTAGATGACCTTTATGTTCATGTGACGTTTTGGCCCGATCGGACATCCAATATGGCCGCCAGGTGTCATAACCCCAAAATCATTGAAGTCCTACAACTTGGGAATGACTTGACCCAGATTGCTCATAACTGACATACACCTCTCTCTGTCATTACGCTATTATATTCAAACGGGTGAGCACATGGTCCATGGACCATTTCATTAAGCATAAATATAGGTTTCTTGGCTATTTGTCCAGTTATTACCGAAAAACTAATATTTTTACACAAAAAACTAAGTTTTATACCGATGATTGAAAAACCTATATTTTATCGTAAAAAACTTGGTTTTATTGAAAACAACCAAGTTTTATTGTAAAAATATAGGTTTTATGACAAAAACTAGGTTTTTTAGGAGAAAAACTTAGTTTTTGTCAAAAAACTTATATTTTATCCATAAAAACTAAGTTTTCTAAGCATAAAACTAGGTTTTAGTGCAAAAATATAGGTTTTTTGAATAACTGGACAATCCGCTTGCCATATACTCCACCTGGCGGCCATATTGGAAGTTTAATCAGGCCGATATTTGACGTGCTTGTAAAGGGCATCTAGAGGGAGGTAAATGTTAAGTTTGAGCACTCTGGGTCAAGCCGTTCCTGAGTAGGCCTATAGCACTTGGATGATTTTCAGGTTACGCCACCTGGTGGCCATACTGGATGTCCTATCGGGCCGAAACTCGCTATTTTTGAAGGTACTTCTCTAGTACACGTTTACATGTATGTAAGATATGAAGACGCTCGGTGAAATAATGAAGAACTGTGGCAGGTTCGTTACTTTTGTAAAACTTTGACACCTGTGACCGAGAAAATACGTCAAATCAAAAACTCGTTATATATTTTATGTATCCTAATTAGACACACCTATGATAAAAATTCGGAGATGATCCAGTCGTTAGTTCAGGAGTTGCACTTTTTAGCTCACCTGGGGTGAGCTCTTGTCGTGGGTCTGCGCTATTAATCTGAAGCTATTAATCTGAAACTTGGTACATATATACCCCTAGGTCAGATGACCTACGACACCAAGTTTCGGTCCGATTCGACTCTTGGCTTGGCCACCAGGTGGCAGAAACCAAAAACACAAAAAGTGCAATAACTCCTGAACTAATGACTGGATCACCTCCAAATTTTTATGGTCACCACACTCACAGTGTGGTGACCATATTGAGATCACTCAGAATTCTTTCTTCTTCTGGATTTTTCTTCCTGGGCAATTATGACACGAATCCAGCCAAATGGCTCAATGAACAAAGAATTCATCGCCACAGTTCCATAGGTGGTAATTTCATGTAGTGCAACGACACAACATTTTTTGAAAAAGTCGGCCGTTTAGGTGATTTTGAAGCACTTTTCTCTCATTTTTAGCGCATTCTATTTTTAGGTACAAAGCACATGTCCTTCCCATAATGATTTCTCATTGGCTGATGCGAAGGGGCCTGTGTGTGGAGGACTCCACTTGGTAGCGTTGGAGTCGGGGCTTCCTTTGAACAGCCCATTATTTTGGCAAGAAAAGAACCCACATCTTTTCTTTTCGTGACTACTTTGTACCTATATTTTTCTTATAACAATATGCTTATCTTATATATTAATACGCAGTTGCGTTTTTTGTGACTGCTACTACGCGGTTAATACACACTCAAATGCCATTTGGGGAACTGGAAGACTTTTGGATGTACTTTGTTATAAAGTATAGTTTGCCACGGTTCGCATCGCCAAAGTAGCATAGGCCTAGAGATTATTTATCACCCCTTTCAATCCATCCATTTTGCTATCATGGCCATTGTTGTTGGTGTTGTTATTTCAGTTCCCCACCGGCCGGGAATTGCCCCAGGCACAAAGACAGGTGTGATAGAATCTAATGCCCCCACCCTATGTCCCCCTGCATTGTTTGTCACAGGATTACCGGTAAGGGGGTGCATAAACATGTGGATCAGCCCGGTGTG
>NMRB01004053.1:16213-30184 GCA_002633025.1 Notospermus geniculatus | reverse complement strand
CTACTTTTCAAGGTCACAGAGGTCAAAGTTCAAAATTTTGCCTTTAAGTGGCACGTTTCCTAACCGCAGGTGCTATTGACCTGAAATTTGGTACATATATACCCCTAGGTCAGATGACCTATGACACCAAGTTTCGGTCCGATTTGACTCTTAGCTTGGCCACCAGGTGGCGGAAACCAAAAACACAAAAAGTGCAATAACTCATGAACTAATGACTGGATCCTCTCCAAATTTTTATCACTGTTTTTGATTTGACTGGCTTTTCAAGGTCACAGAGGTCAAAGTTCAAAATTTAGTCATGTGGTGCGTGTTTCGGGAACTGCTTGGGCTATTGACTTGAAACTTTGTACATATACATCCCTATGTCAGGCGACCTGACACCACTTTTCAGTGCGATTTGATTCTTCGGTTCGCCACCGGGTGGCCAAAACCAAAGCTCAAAGTCCAGTAACTCCTGGACTGTAACTGGATTGTCTCCAAATATTTATCAGGTGCATCTAATGAGGATACATGACCCTGGAACATTTCGATTGAACATTTGTCATTTGTTTTTCTGGCACGTTCACCCAGGTGAGCACATGGTCCATGGACCATTTCATTGTGTTTTTGGTTTAGGCCAAGAATCGAATCGGACCGAAACTTGTGTCATAGGTCATCTGACCTAGGGGTATATATGTACGAAGTTTCAGGTCAATAGCTCCAGCGGTTACGAAACATGCCATGCTAACGGACGACAACGACGACGGACGCTGCACCACGACAAGCTCACCGGTGCATGAGCTATATAATAATGGCCTCAAGAAGCCTGTTGGGTTGGGGTTCGAAAGGTCAAAGTCATCAGGTCACCAAGGGAGACTTTGTAAGAATATTGTCAGCAAAATAACTACTTACACCAATCTTGTCCGTAAAATAATTAGATGCACATCTGTTCCTGATCGGGAACCATCATCATTGCCCTGCAGCGCAGTGGCCCTGTGTTATTTCAGGACTTGTTTGATATAAGGCTTGCCTGTTGACAGAATTTTGCAGTGAACTGGCCTCCGGTCTCCAGCAATCTTGCACCTCGCTGAAAAACGGCAAAATATTGGTGTACAAACCTGTGTTTGGAACCACCACGTCCACCTACTACACGGCTGGAAGTCTTATAATCAGCACATGCGGTCGGACCCAAGGAAGCTCAACATGGAAGTGCGAAGGCGGTAACTGGCAGCAGGGTGAGTAGTCTTTATTTGTGTCAGCAGGGGGCGGGTAGATTCGACAGTAGTCCCATCGTGAGATACAAATTTCTAGCATGTGTCAAACTTTCCCGTTTGAATTTCACAGTTTAAATTAAAGTGAAATAAAGTGAAATGAAGCATCGACACATGTAGGCCTGCATGTACATGTACATGTACATGTACATGTACATGTACATTACATGTACATCACAACAATCGCCCTACATGTTTGATCTGTCATGTGGATGTGAAGTTTGATAATTCTTCCAGTTAATTCTGCGTGGGAAATCCAATGACTCGATAATCTGGTTTGTTCGTAGCTACTCTCCCATAAGTCGCCGTCAGTTGTTCTTGAATAGAATTCTGCCATGTTGATGATTCGGGTGTTACTTTTTGAACGATGATGGCGACTAAATCAACATAACACTAACAGAAAAAGACGTGCCGGTGGGATTTGACGCGAAAAAATGAAAAGACGTGCCGGTTTTGCCGGTGCCGGTGAAGTATGACGCAAAAGAAAAAGCGCCAAATCGAGAAGTAGGCCTAGATGACGTCACTGACTTTATATACGCCAGTGCCGGTGCTGCCGACGTTGATTGACATATTTGGGAAACCGAATCACCTCCTCTACACTGTCGCGGAGGGAACTATTTCATGGTGTGGGGGATTGTAAAGTTAGACTGTCTCCAATGATTTGATCAGGATGATGAGGAACAGGGTTCTGGTCACATTTCGTATTGACCCAACCGTTCACATACTCAGCAGACGTCGGCTCCCTTTCAGGCTGGGCATGCTCAGGGAAAATCGCTGATTCGCCATCCGACATCACTGACGGCGCATCCACTTGAGCCTTTGACTTCCCCGACGAACCAGGCATGCCAGGGATGACGACACACTCATCATGCTCACCATCAGGCTTAGCGTCCAACAAACGCTCGGCTGTATGAACTGCTTCCCCGACGCGGTCGTACTCAGCGTCAAGCCATTTGTTGATTTCTTCAATCTGATCAGGGCAGAATTCCATTAACATGATTAAAGACTGACAGAGCTCATCAGCCCTTTCCCTGAGCGCCAACACTTCACCAATGCATGCTTTCAACCGCTCACGCGATTGGGATGACGCTCCCGAACCTCTGAACCCTGACAAGAGCTTCAATCTTCGGGTAATATTACCCTTCACTACAGCTTTCTGGTTTTTGAGACGGCCTACCTCTTCTGCCACACCCACATCCAGTTCTCCCGTCGGCATCGTCGGTTCTTTCCAATCCGGCTCGAAGGACCAAATGTTATAACGACGACAGGAGTAAGATATATTTCAAATATTAAGAGGACTGTATTTATTCTCTGTAGACAGCATCTGTGAAGTACAATACATCATGACATCCGTCCATGACGGGACCAGCACATCGAATCCACGGCAAGAACGTAACCGTCAAAATCAACAGTTAAATACGCCATGACGAGTACGTCATGGCAAATACGTCATGGCAAGTGCGCCATGGCAAGAACGATGACGTCACGAGTGACGTCATCATAGTCAACGCCGAATGGAACGCCGAATCGGCAGTAACACTGGGGTTGTGACATTATTGGTCAAATCGTTGTGACATTATCGGTAAGGAAAAGTTGTGACATTATTAGCAAGTTGTGACATTATTGGTTGGATGAGGTGTTTATAATGTCACAATTGTGACATTATCATCGGTTGTGACATTATTGGTCGATTGTGACATTATTGGTTGTAACAGGCCCTACAATACAATCTGGTGTTACATCAACATCAACCTAATTTGGATTTCAGGAGTTGCTAAGAATGAAGCAGGGTTAATCAGTTAGGAGGCTCTTGTTTTTGAATTGCACAAATGTGAAAAGCTAATCTATCTATAACTTTATTCATGTAGTTTAGTACATAATTGTGCATTTGGTGCGAGAAAGGTGTAGACGTACATAAAACATAAAGATCCCGAGTAGAATAGGGAACAAAAGCATAGAACTTAGAAATAATTACAGAGACATGAACTGAGATATATAAATAAGTAAAAATTTGTGTTTACAGAGATAGATCAAGACGTGACCACCATCTCCCTCACCTCAAGACGCCCCAACTACTCTAATGATTTCATTGATATCTTCTCTTGTTTCCCCCGCGTCTCTGAGGCGAAGGAGATCGCGGATCAGTCCTGCTGCCTGCAAATCAGCCTCAAGCCTAGTTTATACTTCGACGCAAGACCATCGGCGTCCGACGCCCGATCAAATCTGGACGCCGACTTGCCGGAATTGATTCATAGTCCAGTGTACTTAATAGCGACGGCGACCCGTTATGAAACGACTCCAGTAATAACAGCTCGCGATCGGACGCCGGCCAAATCGCACGACGGGGTCAGCGTCGAACGCAAGAACGCGCGTCGGTCGCCGGCGATGGTCGTGCGTCGAAGTATAAACTAGGCTTCACTCAATGAATCAATTCCGCGAAGTCAGCGTCCTGATTTGATTGCGCGTCGGACGCCGATGGTCTTGCGTCGAAGTATGAACTGGGCTTAAAGCCTAGTTTATACTTCGACGCAAGACCATCGGCGTCCAACGCGCGATCAAATTTGGACGCCGACTTCGCGGAATTGATTTATAGTCCAGCGTGCCGTACTGTAGCGACGCCGACCCGTTATGAAATGACTCAAGTAATTACAGCCTCGCGATCGGACGCCGACCAAATCGCACGACAGGGTCGACGTTGAACCCAAGATCGTGCGTCGGTCGCCAGCGATGGTCGTGCGTCGAAGTATAAATTAGGCTTAAGCCACGACGCGCGATCTTACGTTCGACGCCGACCCCGTCGCGCGATTTGGTCGGCGTCCGATCGCGAGACTGTAATGAGGAACCCGCACAACTACGCCACGACGTGGCGCTGTCAGTGTATGACCCGGAAGTCCTATTTTCTAACAGTATTTCCATTTACTTCTTGCCCCAAAATAAACCACTCTCTTTGGTTCAGTTTTGATTAAATTACACTGTCCTGTTTCATGTTCAAAGTTCTCCATATATCACTGCTTTGTTTCGTCAGAAATGCCACAGGATGCCAATACTGACAACGTCTTTTGGGGAAATTTCCACGGAAAATTGTGTAGAAAAATGTACACATGCTTTGACGACGTGACGTCAACAGCGAAAAAAGTGACGTCAGTACGTCATTCGGGTATTATACTGACTGCGCCATCTGCAGTCATGCGGGTTCCCCATTATTTGAGCCATTTCATAACGCTTCGCCGTCGCTGAAGTACGCTGGACTGTAGCCAACATCATACTTCGACGCACCACCATCGCCGGCGACCAACGCGCGATCTTGCATTCGACGCCGACCCCCTCCTGCGATTTGGTCGGCGTCCGATCGCGAGACTGTAATTACTCGAGTCATTTCATAACGGGTTGCCATCTCTAAAGTACGCTGGACTATAGTCGACACTTGTACAGGATACTTTATCTACATTTGGGATTCAGGTCTTTTCTGTAACCTCTAATAGAAAGTGCCCGAGGAAGACCCAGGTCGGGGTCGAAAACTTGTGAAATTCGCAGGCGGACTGCCGCATATAAAATATAAAGTAAATGTAAATAATCATGTAAATATTGTTGGGGAACACTGAACTACAGAAACACTCACAGATGTTACACCTGAACGAAGAACCAGCCATTCGCAATAACATGCATTAATTTTCATGCTTTAGCCTGGTGGTAGGGGAGGCCTTTTAGCGCTGAGCTTCAACTGATCAATAAGGCTGAAGATTGACTATTTAGGCTACTGCACGGGTACCTTACAGGTAAAGGTACTGGTACAGGTACAGTACCGGTAATTACCGGTACCTGTACTGGTACAGGTACAGGTACCGGTAATTTCTTCACAAAGAGAAGGCAAGCACAAAAATCGACACACAATATATGATATAGAAAAAGTCAATTTCCAGAATGTTTGCGAATGTTCGACCCCAACCGGGGTCTTCTTCAGGTTGGAACTTTACAATCCGAAACTCTAGAACAGACTGAGCTGAAACCCAAATGTAGATCTGAAGTATCCCATCCAAACAGGACGTGACAGCAATTAAGGAAAGAAAAGAGTACAAGCCCCAAAAGTTGGTTGCTCAACAGAAATGTAATTAGTGAATGTAAGGCTTGACCAGGCTGAAAGGAAAGGGGGCTTATAAAAAATAGCTTGGAGGAATTATAACATTTTAAGGATGTGGACCCTTAAAACTATCACCCCCTCAGGCCTCAACACCAGGTGCTGAGTTTCTGATAACCTCGCAGCTTCCCCCAGTGTCAGGGCCAAAAAGATTTGCTTTGGAGGATTGGAGGACAGGGCCGGGGGACAGGGGTCCTCTTTCTAGGCCCTGTTTTCCATTGCTGTTCTCCTATTTTGTTTTCTGGTCAGTGCTTTGCAACCCAACTTTTCCCTTTAGTAGGCCCTTTTCCTTGGAGGACAGGGGTCCTCTTTTTAGGCCTTTGTCTTCCATTGTCTGTTTCTAATTTTTCGTTGGTCAGGGTTTGTAGTTGCCATTCACCTAGGCTTCCTTTCTTGTTCATCTTTTACGCCTTTCTTTACTGTTGCCTCTTCGTTTCTTATTATCTTGCTCTTCATTTCTTTTTATATGTCTAATTTGTTATCACTTCCTCACACATTTGTTTGATATAAATTACCCTAACCAACTTACTATAGTCTTGGGGAAATTATACTGTTAGTATAAGTATACTGTTAGTATAATTCCTCCAAGCTATTTTTATAAGCCCCCTTTCCTTTCAGCCTAGTCAAGCCTTACATTCACTAATTACATTTCTGTTGAGCAACCAACTTTTGGGGCTTGTACTCTTTTCTTTCCTTAATTGCTGTCACGTCCTGTTTGGATGGGATACTTCAGATCTACATTTGGGTTTCAGCTCAGTCTGTTCTAGAGTTTCGGATTGTAAAGTTCCAGCCTGAAGAAGACCCCGGTTGGGGTCGAAAATTCGCAAACATTCTGGAAATTGACTTTTTCTATATCACGTAATTTCTTCACAGGTGGCAAAAAGCAGGGCCTATGCCTACCGTAGTCCTAGACCCTAGGCTAGGCCCCTAGATTTGTTCCAATAAATAGGCCTAAATAGACTGATTGGTCGTTAGTTCCAAAGCAGAAAGAAGGCTAGGCCTAGCCTATTCCAAAAAAGAAAGGCTTGGTAGGCCTAGCCTACCTTCCTTCGGCTTCCTGATGGGGCCTTGGCGAATTTTGGCCTGCGACAGAGGACGAATGAAAAAATCGTAGATCTTCGTAGACTGTCGTCTATATATGTTCGCAGTGATTCTCTGGCTCTGTGATTCTATGCGAAACACATGGGTTATGTAAAGTGACTCGAAATCTCGAATTATTGACGAAAAAAATCTGACATAAGCCTATTTTATACTTCGACGCAAGACCATCGCTGGCGACCGACGCGCGATCTTGCGTTCGACACCGACCCCGTCGTGCGATTTGGTCGGCGTCCGATCGCGAGGCTGTAATTACTTGAGTCATTTCATAACGGGTCGCCGTCGCTACAGTACGCTGGACTATGAATCAATTCCGCAAAGTCGGCGTCCAGATTTGATCGCGCGTTGGACGCCGATGGTCTTGCGTCGAAGTATGAACTAGGCTTAACTGCACAAAAAGTGGGAAAATAAGGCTCGCGGGCCCTCGGGAACCGTCATAAGAAGGTGCCCCGAGCCTTATTTTCTCAATGCAGTGTGCAGTTAGTCAGATTTTTTGCGTCAAAAATTCGAGATTTCGAGTCACTTTTCACAACCCTTAATGCTAAATATCGCAGCTTCAGTCAGGGAATGTCGCAGACTTCTCAGATTTGCTCCTTGTTGTGGGAAAAAGTCGCCAGTGGGACACAAGAGGCCTACCCAGGCCATGCCAGCGAACAACCCGTGCATTCAGTTGTAAGACTTTTGTAAAGGGACAGTATAGGAGCCTAGGCCTACATAGTATGAACTGCTGACCTTTTCTGGCAATTTCATGATTTGATAGTTGTTTAAATTCTTGGATTTGAGGGATAGGCCTAGGGCCTACTGCATAATGCACTCGCTCGCTTATCTATTTTTGATAACCACATTTTTGAACTACCAGCCAAAATCGTATCATAAACTTTAACATGTTTTAGACTTATGATTCAGCTCCTCTTTTGGCTTTGATGAGCAATTAAATGTGCAATTAATCTACTTGTTTTGATAGTGTAATTGTCACCTCCTTAATTACCTATGTGTCACCTTCATAAAATGCTCAAGTTAGACATGTCAGAATTGAGGAAAGAACTGGTTGCCGTGCAGTACGCTGGACTATGAATCAATTCCGCGAAGTCGGCGTCCAGGTTTGATCGCGCGTTGGACGCCGATGGTCTTGCGTCGAAGTATAAACTAGGCTTCAAGTAATTACAGCCTCGCTATCGGCGTCGAACGCAAGATCGCGCTATCGGTCGCTATAGTCCAGCGTACTTAGCGACGGCGGCCCATTATGAAATGACTCAAGTAATTACAGCCTCGCGATCGGACGCCTACCAAATCGCCCGACGTGGTCAGCGTCGAACGCAAAATCGCGGTCGCCGGCGATTGTCGTCGTCGGAGTATGAATTGAGCCTTGTTTATACTTCGACGCACGACCATCGCTGGCGACCGACGCGCGATCTTGCGTTCGATGCCGACCCCGTCCTGCGATTTGGTCGGCGTCCAATCGCGAGGCTGTAATTACTTGAGTAATTTCATAACGGGTCGCCGTCGCTAAAGTACGCTGGACTGTGAATCAATTCTGCGAAGTCGGCGTCCAGATTTGATCGGGCGTCGGACGCCGATGGTCTTGCGTCGAAGTATAAACTAGGCTTTAAGGGCTCCGCACACTAGCGATTTTTCGAGCGATTTTCTGGGCGATCGGCCTTGCAACCAGGCCAGCGACTGAACATTTTTACTTTTTGGTCTCCTCTTTGCGGCAGATTGTTACGCGACTGAATCACACAATTTGGTCGCGCGGTAAGTCCCCGCAACCAAGCGACCGAAAGTTCAACATGTTGAACTTTTGGTCGCTTGGCACAGTCCACTGCTACCGCGACCGTCTCCAGCAAAATAGTCGCCCGTTTGCGGATCGTCCTAGGAAATTGTCGTGTGCGAAATAACTCAGCGACCTCACAGGCGATTATCGCCTGCGACGTCGTAGTCGACAGTCGCGTCGCTGGTCTCCTCAATTAAGTCGCTAGTGTGCGGTGCCCTTTAAGGGCGCCGCACGCCTGCAACTAAAATGGGGGCGACTACAGATGCGACTACTACGTCGCATGCGATAATTTAATTACCTTTGAGGTCGTTCAGTGATGTCATCCACGACCACTGATTTTCCAAGGAAGCATCTGTCACAAACGAGTCAAAACAAAAACTAAAAAAAACTGAAAATATGTTCAGTCGCTTCTGTGGTCGCAAGGCCGGTCGCCTAGAAAATTGCTCGAAAAATCGCTAGTGTGCGGTGCCCTTTATGAATCAACTCCACGAAGTCGGCGTCCAGATTTTGATTTTGTGCAGTGAGTTCAGAGGGGTTAGTCTAGAAGCACCCTACGTAACTGTAGAATTGTGGACTTCAAAATGAAATTTACTCAGTGCTGTAGGTTGCGGAAGATGCTCTCTATGTATGATCATTTTCAGTGAGTTCTGGTCAAGACTCGGCTTCTCCTCCCTTGACCTTCACGCAAGCAAACCACATTCCGTGTTCAAGGATTTTCCCGGTCCCAAAAATAGCAACCAATCACGGCAAAGCTTGCATCGGCAGCTCGGGTATGATGACAAGATGGCGGTCGATGAAACTTTATTCGAATGCAAATTCGCCGTGGAAGTACTTACAAGTACTCAAAAAGAAGCCGCGAAGGCAATATTCGATGGAGACTATTGTTAGTCTGTTGTAGGACTGGCAGTGGGAAGTCAATTATGTACTAGCAGGCTAGTGTTGTTCGCTACGAAGTTGAACGGCGTACCCCCGGTACTCGTATGAATAAATTATCGCAAAGAAGCTTCTGATTGGGCGCACGAGAAAATCCCAAAGCGTTGAACATGGAATCTGGTTGCTTGCTGCAGAGTGTAGGAAGATGTTAGCCGATTTCTACACGATGCATTATGCAGAATTTGTATGATAGTATATCACAGACTGTTCCTTATTTCAGGCGGGGGAATTGGTGCGACGACAGATTGGAGTTCCTGTAACACCTCCGTGGTCATTCGTAACGGATCCTTCAAAGAGAGTGACTACGAATACGATTATTCTGGAAACAGTATTTCTGTTGTCGAGTGCGACGACGGAAGTGAACGGAATATAATATGTACAGATGATGGCAGTTTTCATCCTGATCCCACCCAAGTTTGCCTCTGATTCAAATTGTTGCTGTCGAGAGAAAAATATTGTACGGAGTGCAAAATCTGGCGCATGTCTTACACCACAACTTACAAACAAACCCCAGAATCACGTGAATTCCGGTGTAACGTTTTTCAGTGAGGCTCGTTTGTCAGTGTGACATTACAATAGATTGATTTAATAAGCCGCGACTTGACAATGTGTGACACACAGAAAAACAGCGAATCCGTTTCCCAGTGTGTTCTAAACAATGGAAGTCACAGGAGAAAAAACGGCCACACTGAAAAACGTTACACTTGTGTGAATGGAAGCAGCGTTCCCTGTGAAAAGTGTCCTCAGGACACTATTCATCGTTTCCATGACGTAGGCCCAGGGGCCGGTTTCACAAAGAATCTTAAGTCAGTTTTGTTGACTTAAGCCTCAATTTACCTGGCTTAGGCCTAAGTCTGCAGTTCTCAAAAAAACTTAAGCCAAAAAANGGGCCCGGTTTCACAAAGAATCTTAAGTCAGTTTTGTTGACTTAAGCCTCAATTTACCTGGCTTAGGCCTAAGTCTGCAGGGCCCGGTTTCACAAAGAATCTTAAGTCAGTTTTGTTGACTTAAGCCTCAATTTACCTGGCTTAGGCCTAAGTCTGCAGTTCTCAAAAAAACTTAAGTCAGAAAACTGTCTTAAAGTTAAGACGGGTAGCTAGGAGGCTTAAGTCAGCTGGAGTTGACTTAAATATGGCTGCCCTCTTGATAAACTTCCCACTTCGCGAATATTTTTGTGTGTATCTTGGCCTGGGTTCCCCCTTAGGAGTCTCAACGCACTTCATGACCCCACTTACGCTGAATTGTTGACGTTGTGTGACCCTATGCCGCGCCGCGTCATGATTCATTCAGTCAGTGCGAGGATTTCGTGTTGGATGTCGCAGTCCACTGTCGCAGGCTTGATGGGCCTAGGCCTGCACACATCATGACCATGCATGCATGATGACGTTGATGTTCATCCACCCGAAGTCTCCCCGTCCAGAACTATGGCCAAAGTGGTAGGGAATGCATGAATGTGGCTTCGTTTAAGGCCTAGGTGGGCGTTTGCTTTGAGAATCTGCCATTTTGAGTGTTTACACTGGTGACCATGGTGACCGGATCATGTGACTCGTCATGTGATNTTGTGAAATGGGCCTAAGTCAGTGTCTTGGCTTAGCCAAAAATAGTGACTTAAGCCTACTGACTTAAGATTCTTTGTGAAACCGGCCCCAGGTCATAAAAATGTTGTCAGTTTAAATGATGTCGTAATATAGTAGGGGTAGCATAATGGTAGATGGAACACCTTAGGTATCTAATACCAGCTTTCCATTTACCATTATGCTACCCCTGCTATATTACGGTATTATTAGCAGTTAGAAAATTTTTATGACATGGACTCGCGTCGAGGTAAGTTGGATTCTCCCGTATGTTGAGAAGGATATTGCACAAAACAAGCTCAGGTTAATATGTAACTTAGTCAAGTTATTTTTTGGATATAGACAGAACTTCTTTTAATAATCATTGCAATCAACATACTTTTGCCTGATCCTTTTGTGACTGAAATTTAAACAATGGTCATTTATGGAACTACATGTACCATGACGATGTGAATTGTATTCTTCTTGAAGGGTTCCTGAGCCTGGCTGGTAACTAATATTCTTGGGCCACTGATCCTTTATCATTTTATTATGGTACATGTACTGTGCACTGAAACTGTGGCTAAGACTTTTAAGTATTTCTGTTCCAAAATAAGTTTTCTTAATATAGCCAGAATATGAAAGAATGTAGAAAAGCCAGTTAAGGAGGCACATTTATGACGACATATACAAAAAGCAGCAAAGCATTTGCCACCTGGGCTCTTATACGAGAGCTTAAGAATCCGCACTGGTAATGATAACACTGATGTTAACACCATTTCTGACGTACCATATTTGCAGTGTAAAACATAATGATAACATTCGTGACGATCTATTAGACTCTTTATTCGAGAATTCAAGAAATTGCTCCATAACGATAACACTTATGCTAACGCTAACACAACTGTGAATGTTATACTGTTGGCGTACGTGGACGATCTCCAATCTCTTAAAGTTTCTACCATCGTTGGATAAGCATTACTGAGAGAAGATCCAACATTTTTGAGAGTTTCGTCTGCTGTATTAAAACTTACATGTGTATCCGTTCGATTGCCCTGATAGAGAAAATACAATGGATTAAAGCGAATTGATAGCGGATTTTATTTACATGTACATTTGGCTGGTGTTGCAAACACAAAATTTCAGCCAATCAGAATGCACGAATATTTCTTTGTTGACATTCTGGAGAAGATTGTTTACATTTTTTCACGAAAATTCGTCCCCTTTCAAATTCTATTTCTAAATCAAATCTTTTCGATATCAATTCGCTTTAAACAAAACCTTTAATACATCAATACATCTGGACCCAGAATTCTGCCAATAGAAATGTCTTACTGACTGTTGCCTCAGTTGCGAGATTCCAAACTCGTCCCCAGTGGGTTTACGTTCCTACAACACCACTGGAAAGGGCTGACGACTTCAGGAATACTGCGCATGCGCAATCTACTAATTTTGAGGCGAATCACGCCGAGGCCGCGATGATGTTCGCAACAAACCATGCTAACTATTCGTTTGAAATTGCTCTAATGCTCAAACAACTTCGTGTTTTGGGAGTATTAAATTGCCTTTTAGGCATATATAATGTTTTTCAGTCATCGAAGAACGAAATATTGTGTGAAACAAACATTTTGGCACGCTGCCAGCGGTTGACCAGAAATTTTGGTCAGGTCGTAGCCCTTGCCAGAGATACCTTCGGATGAGGTAGATCTGGGAACGAGATTGGCGAGATTCTTTTCTCAATCGACAGAGCAAAAACTAATCTAATCATAATCTTAACGAAACCCTAATGCAATCCCTGACATTTCGTCTAACACTAAGCCTAAACCATACTCTAACGTAATTATAAACCCTGTAATCACTTCGTTTAATTCATCTCGGAATGGATACGTCGACTCTCATGAATGAATAACGTGAAGTCCTTCTAGTAACAGGTTGCAATTTGTTTTGTCTTTCAGCTTCTTTTCGCATCATCTGCTGACGCAATTTGATAGCCCAAGTTATAATTCAAACATGGGCTTTGTCGCAGTTGTTACAACTTTTATAAATACTCCAAGTATGTATGTACGTGAATAATGTGCTTACCCCACGTTTGAAGTGCACCAAAGTCATTTACTGGAAATAAAAGCGAGGAATTCAAAGGCAGTTCCATCATTGACATTAGTTTTTTTCATCAAGTACATGTACACCAACAACAAAAATACAAGTTCTCGGTCATTTCATTCTGAAGGAAATTATTATAATAGAACACTACCTTGCCAAATTGTTTCCATTATCCCGATATTTTTTGGTTGAATTTCTCAATGCTGATNCCCCATGCATTGTCAACAGTGGTGAGGTGAGCGACATCATCCTTCCCAAAGGCTTAAGGCCTAATCCACTAGGACAATAGCACCTAGCGGTACCTTTTCCGCTTTGTCACCAGCATTGAAAGCGATCTACGTATCGCCTTCCATACTTGTACAGTGTGTGGGAGACATGACGAGAAGGGAATTCGAAGAATATCATTGGGACCCGTACCTGGAAACGAGAT
The DNA here is from genome assembly GCA_002633025.1 of Notospermus geniculatus. Lineage (NCBI taxonomy): Eukaryota > Metazoa > Nemertea > Pilidiophora > Heteronemertea > Lineidae > Notospermus > Notospermus geniculatus. The sequence goes on along the minus strand of NMRB01004053.1, from coordinate 16,914 downwards.
GCTTTTAACAACCACTGCCCCCGCCACTGCCTCGGTCCTATACTTTTTATGCCGTAAAGTGATAATGCATGGACCACCTTTTATTGTTGATAAAACACCTCTGCCTGGAGTCATCACCTTCCCAAACCCCAGCGTGACAAGTTGGCTCCCTTATGCCGTTATGAGGTCGCGCCCCACAATCATAATGATTTATGTTTTGCAATGATAACGTGCAGGATTACAGCCTTCGTCACTTTCTTTGGTCGACAGACAATGTGTAGTGTGTCGTTACATCGTTTTTAGCTCACCTCTGTGAGGTGAGCTTCTCCCATGGTGTGTTGTCCGTCGTCCGTCGTCGTCCGGTGTCGTCCGTCGTCGTTAACAGGGGTGGCACGTTTCTAAACCGCTTGGGTTACAAACTTGAAATTTGGTGTACAGGTACCCCATGGTAAAAACTATCTCTGGACCGAAACTTAGCGCTGCTGCTTGTACACTCTGGCCTGTAGGGGGCGCTTTGTGAAAACCTTCTTTCGGCCGTATCTCCTGAACACTGTTAGCTAGAACCACGAAACTTTTATGGTGGGTTCCTCTGATGAGACTTCATCACATAAATCCCGGGATTTTGATTTGACCTACTTTTCAAGGTCACAGAGGTCAAAGTTCAAAATTCACTGTTTGGTGGCACATTTCATTGCTATTTGACATAGAGTGTTGTGATTTGG
>NMRB01004052.1:16910-41813 GCA_002633025.1 Notospermus geniculatus | reverse complement strand
AAATTGGCAGGATTGGCATTTGACTGCCTTTAGTCCCAAAAACCCCAAGTCCAATAAACCAGTGAACCACATTTACATGGCTAGAGTGTCCAATTTTGCTCTCAATGCTGGGGAATGGTGTAAAAGCACACTTATTTTCTAAAATTTTCTCGGGGGAGGCCCCCCGCCAATGTTTCGGCTTGCGCTTTTGGCACTCGCTGCTATGGACTACGGGTACAGCCCACTATTTTATCAAATCTTTGCCCCCCCCCCAACCTCCCAAGACATTCCTACGGCCCTGGGCCACAGTTAGCGCTGCAGTATGATTATAATACCATCTAGAACTTCTGGAGTTCCTATTTACTGTAATCCCATCCACAAGGCAGTATCAAATGAAATACCTACGTGATACACCGTACTTCTTCTTTGGTTTGAATTCATTTCCCAGGTTGCCTCATCTTCCCATTCGACTTCCACACAAACCTTCGTTATTGTGGTGGAATCCTACTCACCTCTAGTTTACGATATCGCTGTGGAGCCACTGAGCTCCTGTTGTCAACAACGCACGCGGTAGATCGTTACCTATAGGTACACAACACACGTTGCTGCTGCCAAGTTTGTATCGGACATTCTGCCTTCGCTGGATCAATGCTTTTCCTGCACGGAAGGTCGAAACAGTTTCAAACATCGTGCAAGTTAGTCGATCGTATTACTTCGGGATGTTCAAGTGCTCGTGGGTGGTTTTTATACAGGAATACAGCGTTTCTTTCCACCGTGTTTAAAAGTCGAAATCCGTATACGTGCAGATTGTTGATCTGTCATTAAGCCGTACGGAAAGTCAAAACGCCAGGGATTGTTGTGATGTGTGGTGAATTCTAATGCACTTATTTCAAAACTTTATCATTTGGGGAGAAAATGCACCGTTCGTAGTCTGTGCCAATTTTTTTTCAGAAAAGTTTGTTTACAATAGGGCCTACTAGAGGTGTATCGCTTTTGTTTTGAAGTCACGTGACGTTGTGTAGTTGCTAATGTAGGTGGGTAACTGATGCTGTGGTTTGTGTCCATAGTAGATGGTTTACCCTCCCAATATAACACATTATGCAGGTCGTAACCTAACAAAACAAGGCTACCCTGAAAGCTTGCAGAGAAATATCGTTTATAAATTATTAAATCATATTTGGTTTGATACACTGCTTCAAGTGTGAGTCAATAGGAGGATTTAGAGTTCATCTACTCCCCAGGGTAGTTCAAACTCTGGGAATACAGCTAAGTGGTCGGGGTCATTAACGGTGGCTGCCGATGACATGGCCTGCCATTCACATCAAAGGTTCAACTGAAACAAGAGCGTGTGTACCATCAGGCTATCGTGAGAGCATTACTGATGGATTTTTACGTTTTTAATATAGATTAATGATACTTTTAATCGGCGGTATATTCAGACAGCATTTGTAGCTACAGTTTAAGTGCGTAGAAACATTTTATTCAGTAGCAGCTGAGATAAGTTTTGGAATTCCACCATTAGTGTCATGTCAATTTCTTGGATGTTAAAGGCACTTTAAAGCGTTTTTGTACAGTTTTGTTGAAAGTCAGCTGATGTAATGTCTGGAGCCAGACGCAATCATCTTAAAAACTCTTATAACGATTTGTAACACAAGTGGATATTTGGTGAATAATTCGCGGAGGAAATTGGATATTCTTGTCCCGAATTTCTGTTCCGTTCAGCTTGGAGTGTGATATCTGTGTTTTTTGGCAAATTGGTCCGCATTGAGCGATTCGGTTCAATTTCGTCGTTATTAACACACATAACTCTACCCGGCAAATTGATCGCTTCCGCGGCCCGAGTTTGGCCTCCTGTCCGCTGTGGATTTTTCAGCACGGAAAATCAATCAGTCCGGCTTTACATAATATGTTGGCTGTTACCGGCATATGTACTTAGCCTTAAGTGCCGTACTCTGTATATAGATCTTACTGGATGCTGTTTTGAATGACTGCAGACCTTGTAGCCGATGGACAGTCTGCACAGAAGTAAGATGACGTCGTTTTGGGACTTCATCATTCGTGGGGCCAACAGTTGTTGGCCAAAATAGCAACATTCTCGGATATTAGTTGCCATATTAAAGCACTGGGTTAATATGGTAAAATATCACGAAGCGTTCAAGGCTAACTAACAGTTGGCCATCACAGCCGTACTAAGTCTTTTTTTCTGGAGGACAGTGTGTGCATTATTTGAATGTGAAATTCTCGGAATACATTCGTCTAAATGGTCGTTTATTGGAGTATCGTCAACATGCCAGCGCCGTTACCTAGGAATAAAAATGGCTTCGCCATGCCGCTTGAATTACGTCTCCGTGGAATGGAAACCGTCAAGTCGTTTGTACGACTCCATGGAGAAGAATATATTAGGCAATTCTTACAAGTAGGTATTCTGTCCAATCTACCTTTTGTGTGGAAGTTTGTCAAACTCCAGGTGATGATGTCACCTATTAAGGTACTGTCACACCAAAGTAGCTCTCAAAACGTCCTGTCCCGTCCTGAAAAAATCGTAAAACGGGCTAGAACTTGTAACGTTGGCCAAATAACGTCTCGAAGTTCTGGAGCCTGTTTCGTAAAGTGACTTTAGGCTAATGGTATCATTGACCTAATGCATTTTCCATTTGGTTAGAGGTACTATTAGCTTAAAGTCAATTTATGAAACAGGCCGCTGGAGCACTCTTCCCGTCCGAGCCGTCCATGAAGTTCGTAAAAAGACTGTAAAAAGTGGCCACTACGTCCACTCCGTTGGCACAGTTTGAGCCCGTTCGGCAACATTTTTGAGAACGTCCTGAGAACTAGTTTGGTGTGATGGGGGCATTATAAAATCCACTCCAGGCATACTTTTTAAGCCCTTTGCTGTGAAATATAACTTGGCCCTTGTTATTTTCTTTGAAACTTTGATGGCAACAATAGACCCTCTCCAACAAAAGCAGCACTTGTCACAAGTGATCACCACGGTTGTCAGTTTATTTAACTATTATCATTGCTGTCCACCACTTTCGTAAATCCACAGAGACATTCATTTCAGCTATTGTGTTGTAAAGCTTTAAAGCCCCACTGTATTGAATCTGAAAAACGCAAATCATCGCCGCGATTCTTGACGTCAGTGCACGACGTCACGACGTGTAAAATGTACTGCGCTCTATCTGAATACATTAGAGCCCTCCCTGCAGATTTTTTCATTGTGTGCTGAAAACTAGGCCATGATTCTCGGAAATACGCATCAGGCAGGCATTTTGGGGACCTTCACGATGCTATGAGACCTCGACCAGCATTCTCCCAACACTTTGAAAATCCAGTAAAATTCAATACTGTGGGGCTTTAACCCTCCTCGATCATGTGACAAATGCCCGTTGTTGCTGGCAAAGTGAAGAATTTCAGAATTTTGATGGAGGGCAAGTGAATTGCGCAACATGGCATGTTCATTGCGGGGGCAGATATCCAACATAGAGCACCAACACAGAGCACAAAAAACGACGCACAGAATGATAGTAGTAAACGTACAAGTCTCCGAATTTCTCAAATTTTTGACCCAAGCAGGGTCTTCCTCAGGCACTTTCTTGTAGACATCCCAGACGTGAAATCATTCTGGGATTTCTGCCAGAAAGTGCCTGAGGAAGATCCCGGTTGGGGTCGAAAATTTGCGAAATTCGGAGACGACTTTATGTTTACTTTCATGGCTGGGGCAATATTCAATAAAAAAGGTGAAAGGTTTGCTATTGTAGCCTGTAGTATCAGACATTGATATAAGTTGGCTACCTCACTGATAAATATGGACCCTGGACTCAAGATTCCAGTTCAGTTCAGCTGATTTGATGTTTGGCCTGATGGCTTCTTTTCATTGATGTTGTTTTCAATACTATTACCTTCCATTGGATTCCAAAGCTAAACAGACATCAAGTGTATTTACATATAAAATAAATTACTTGCATAAATAATGGACTAAAAATACTCTAGAGATGAAAATGTCAAGGTCTGTCAGCAAATTTATAGTGGGGTATAGAAATTATAAGGAGAAGACTGCTATACTGACTCGTGTCAGGTGTTGATGGGGGTTTGAAGTACAGCTTTCGATTCCTATTTTATGTCATTCATTAAAAAATTCATGAGATTATGAGCCCATAGGTCTGCGCACTTCTGCTGAAATCGCAACCAGAACCTCGATCTGAAACCAGCTGACGTGGCACAATCCATGATTCAGCAATGGTCGACTCTGATACAAAGTTGTCGAAGTCACTGTCATGGTGTTCCCTGTGTCACATCATTCAGTGTCAGACCGAGGTTATGGTTGCGATTTCGGCAGAAGTGCGCAGATCTTTCTCGTTTACGTCAGTTTGAGAATTGTCTATAATGCTGTATTTGGCACAAAGCTCTCAGTTGTAGAGCTGACTCAGGTGGTGCTACAAATCTCTAATGAGACATGAGCTCCTCGCTGCCATAATAATCATGCAACGTAGTAGATGCTTACTGAATTGGTGCTGAGTTTTTTGTCGATTTGAGCATACTACTTTGCCAATGCTACGATGTGATCATCGTGATGAGGGTACCGGGTATGCAGTATACAGTAGCTGGGATCCCAAATAGGGCCTCAAGAAGCAGGTGCGGATCCAGGGCTTCACACCTGCCCCCCCCCCAATTTTTCAGTGACTCAACATTAGAAAAATTGCCCTTTTTCAAAGTGCCACAGAATTGCCTTGTAATTTGTCCCTCAGATGATGGGCAATTGCACCAACGGCCTTCTAGATTTCAAAATTTTCTCGAGGCGACGTCTCCCGCCATGGCTTCGCGCCTTCGGTGCTCACCTTCATCGGTCCGCCTGTGGCCTTCTCTGGGCTTTACCAGAATCCTGGATCCCCCCTGTGATCTAGGCCTCCAAATTTTGAGGTGGCTGTGAAAAATCCATAGTGCTGAGGGGAAATGCACATTTACGAAAACGGATTAACAGCCTGTTTTCCTTTAAAACCTTAGTTTCATGGAAAAATTGGGTTCCCCTACACTCCAACCTAGTCAATCCCTCGAGTTATCATATGTCTAAAGTGCAATTTCATTTATATGATTAAGCTTCCTAAATATGTCATGTGTGGATATCAATCGAATGCATTAATCTTCCTTAATTTGTAGCAATTATTCAGCGGACTATAATCATCAGAGAATTTTTAGCCACTAGGAAACTCTGCTCATGTCGCTTTCGTGCCGATTCTATGCATCGCTTAATAGAGCACCGTTTCATTAAGGAAATTCATCCATTTAAGTGATTTATAAATTTCCCATTTCTAATTTCATATGGAAGAGTTTGGGCGGAGGAAAACATTCCTTTTCCTCATTGGGAGGGCAGGTTTTGATTTGGCTACAGAGGTGACTCATTCAGACTGCTGATTATGTTTGGCTACAAGGTGGCACTTCAGTCTGACTCAAGGGGAAGGGCAGATTGTCTTTGGCTACAAAAGGGTGACTTTTCTGTCTGACAGTCCAAGAAGAGCAGGTTAGGTTTGGCTAAAGTGGCTCGTGAATCTGAGGGTAGATTATGTTTGGCTACATAGGTGGTTCTTCAATCTAGAGCTACCAGAGGAGAGATTAGATTTGGCTACAAAGGTGGCTCTTCAGTCTGATCACTGGGAGGGCAGATTAGGTTTGGCAACAAAGGTGGCTCTTCAGTCTGATCACTGGGAGGGCAGATTAGGTTTGGCAACAAAGGTGGCTCTTCAATCTGATCACTAGGAGGGCAGATTAGGTTTGGCTACAAAGGTGGCTCTTCAATCTGATCACTGGGAGGGCAGATTAGGTTTGGCAACAAAGGTGGCTCTTCAATCTGATCACTGGGAGTGCAGATTATGTTTGGCTATAAAGATGGCTCTTCAATCTGACCATTCAGGATGTGCAGATCAGGTTTGGACAGATTTGACATTCCCAGGACCTACAAAAGGTGGCTCTTCAAACTGACATTCCCCCAGGAGGGCAAATTAGGTTTGGCGGCACTTCAGTTTGTCACTTTCAGTGGGTTCAGCGCAACGACGGCTCTTTCAGTCATGGCACAAAGTTGGAGTCGTAGGAGATACAATCTATCTATCCCACTGTGTAATACATGGGTACCGAGTGCAGTATGATGACTAGGGAATGTTTACCATTTCGTCATCGACCACTTTACTCCGTTTGCCATCTGTCGTATTCTTTGCGCCGTCTCCCCGTTCATTTACTGTCGTGTTTACCATACCTCCTACTCTGCAAGTCTGTTTGTCAGCAGCCATTTCCGCCTCTTAATATTCGTCGCAATCATACTTTAATTGGCAGTCTATCCGTAGCGGTGACATCGCTCGGGCTACTTACTCGTGACGAACTTCCTCTTAATGAGCTCCAGCATGAAAACTGGTCGTATTTTCTTATTCTACCCATTCTGTGTTGAGGTAGTTTAGCGTTGATGATTTAGATGGTGGATTTGAGGTTATTGCCTCGTTAAACTTGCTTTATTTTGGGCCAGAAAACTATTACTGTATGAATGACTTCCCAAAAATTACTATGATGGGTATCATAGTAATCATCAGATGAAGCTGGGAAAGTTTTGTACTGGAGAAGGAAACCAGTCTCTCGCAAAATACAGTCCCCCCTCGCTATTACGAACCTTTCCGAGTCCAAGGGTTAAGTTTGTACTAACGTGGAGTTTGTTTTAGCGAGGATTTACATACATGTCATGAAGTTTTGGGAGCCAGACGTTGGGTTTGTAATATCCGGGAGTTCGTAAAATCGAGGTTCGAAAGAGCGATGATGAGGAGAAATCGCCTTCGTTCTCCCCACCCCCACCCCCATACCCCATAAATCTGAGATCAAACCAGTGACCTAAAGCCTAGCGTACATCGGCCTTGCGACTGGAAGCAACTGAATGCAACAGTCGCTATCGATGTATGAGTTCCGCAGACATCGGTTACGACTGGTCATTGTGGCAACTAGTGGCACAATCCAGTCTTCAATCAGGAGCACGCACATCGGACAGGCAATGGTACTGACTGCTACATGGAAATTGTCGATGTCTTTCGATCGGACGACTCGGGAGTCATGTGATAAACATTCACGTGACCGGGTGTGCTCCACTAACGAGGACATTTGTTGCCAGCGTGCATACATCGGAAGTGACTGAGGATGACTAGAAGCAACCGTTGACAATGAGTAGAACATGAGCAACTGGCCGGAACTAGCGGCAACGGTCGGCAAAAGCGTTGCCAGTGCACGTACATCGGCCTGTTTGAGCACCGGATCAGTTGCTGCTGGTTCCAGGTCGTCGCCAACTGTTGCCAGAAACGCCATTGCAGGTAGTTGCTTTCAGTCGCAAGGCCGATGAACACTAGGCTTAGTTGCAGGGGTGGATGTTACCTTTACAGTACCCAGGTAACCCAGTTACAGTCCTTACGTAAGCTAATCTTGAATAGCCACAAGCATTGGAAACTAACAACATCGCATAAAAATGTGAACAACATCGTGTCGATGTATTTAATTGCAAGAAAACTTACTGCGTATGACATCAGCAGATGGTTTCCATGGCGTTCTTATCATCTAACGATATGAAGACCAAAAATAACGATGGCCTAGTCGCTGTTGAACACCATGGCAATTTTGTCCCGTTCCTTGTCGCCGTTCTTGCTCATTTGGCAAAGTGCTTCCTTCCATTAGCGTCGCGAACGCACATATTTCATTTTTAACAAGCGTGGGTCAGATTGATGCCATTTACGTGAATTGATGCAAGGTTCCGTGCTGCTCATTCCTGATATCGATACAAACAATTGCCAGTGTTGATTTCAGTATGGTGTTCTACATGTACTGACTTCTAATTATGTAATAAGGAAGTTCAAACTCCCCAGCACCGCAGCTTAGAGGCGCTGTAAGCGTGGGGTTCATAGCAACCATAGATGGCAGCACACTGGAACCAGGTCCTATACAATGGACGCTTTTTGTGGGGAAAATTGATCAGGACCTGGATGTCACTTTCATAACAATAGTATTAGCCGTTAGTGACACCTATTGAGGCAAATCAACCAAATCTTTCCATGGGCGTATTCGAATCCTCCATTCTTGACAACACTCATGCTGACCCAGTTCATGTAGTTGCTGACTCAACTCGAGAACGGCAGTCTCGAACACCGAGAACGCAACCCGTGTCAGGCCAAGAGCGTGTTCTTCTCACTCCCCACTAAGTGGAGGGTTGAGAAGAACACGTCCTGGCCTGACTCAGGTTGCATTCTCGGCGTTCGAGACTGCCGTCCTTGAATTAAGTCAACGTCTACATCAACTGGGTCGGCATGAGTGTTGTCAAGAATTGGTATTCGAATATGCACCATGGCTACAAACGCCACTTGTTTCAACAAAAAGCCTCGATCCACTTTGTTGATGTCAGTTTTCCCGTACTGTGTGATCGCATCTCGGGCATTGTGATAAAATCTGTGCGGACAAAAATGATTTCAAGGCTGTGCTAACATCCAATATCCAAGTCCACTATCTGAGTGTGGATACCATTGATTTGTCACATGGCTTAATGCACTCCGCCAATATGTGAAATGAAATATGAATAGGGTTTGTACAGCTTACACGTCCGAAACAAACCCGCGTATGAAAAGGCAGGGTGAAATCAGCGGAGGCTGAAAATGCGGCTCGTAATTGATTTGAGAAAACCGACATGTCAACACCATTATTCCTGTGTAACCAATTAATCTGTAGAACTCGAGTGATCATTCCGTAAACAGTCTCTATTTAATCAAGATTTTCTGCAAGCTGGTTTGTATTTCTGGTGTGATGGTAGTGGTGGGATGTGGGACACCAGTCTTGTTACACCCACGGGGATGCCTAGCAACTGATGATAGCAAGCATCTTTTCAAGCCCGAGAGAAATTGGATTGAATTTAAACTGCGTTGTGAGTTCTGTGACTTGGCATCTTGACTACCAAGGGTTGTGACACTGCATCCTTCCTCCGACTATGATCACACAAGTGGCGTAGTCTTCTGACGTAGCCAATACACGTGGAGTTTCAGGATGTGACTTGGTCACCATTGCCATCAAAACAGGAAATCCAGGAGAATAAAAGTTTGACTTATGCCTAGTCTGTCAGTTGGAAAACCATGAGAATGCCCTACAATGTCCTGTGGTTCGACTTTGCTATGGCAAGTCCATGAGAAAGTCCCCAACTAATGCGATATTCCACAACCCCCTCAGTTGAGGCTATTCATGAGAAGTACTGCAGGCTTTTGTTTGAATGACCATGACGTTGCAATCTCGCTTACTAACGTGGTGGCTTTGAATCCGGTGCCAATTCCCTGAACAGCGATTTGTTACAATCGGTGTCGTCGGTCTATAAGGTGATGAATACTTAAGTGAATGACATACTCCATACCCCAATGGTTTTATAGTTAGTCTTCGTTTGTAGTTGACTTCCGTGTTGACTGTTGGCAATCTTCATTCATAGACATACATCCCTGTTAGCCAGCAGCGCACCAGGAGATATCACAAGCGAGCTACTCGCCACCCATCTTCTTGCCAGCCAATGCAGACAAGGTGGTATCAGTGTGGTGTTGGTGTTCGCTGGCGGGTGGAGATTCCAGTGCACACTTGCCGTCAACAGCCGATTTTGCTTACGATCAGATCGCTTGCGATATCGCCTTAGTGTGCTGTAGGCTTTAAACCTCCCAATGAAACTTGTTTTGACAGTGCTTGTTCATTGTAGTAAGTGTGTTTACCTCATGAAGTTGCCACAGGTTGCTAAACAACAAACACAGCCAGGTGGCTGAAGGTTTCTTACACCAGGCAGAGAAAGAACTCGTTGTGGAAGGTGATGAAATGAATGATGATATTCCATCTCACTATTTTGATGAGAACTTCATGTTGATATAAGATTTGATGGAGGAAGCTGCAGTACCAGTGGGATATTTTCAAGATATGCCAACCAAGACTGATGTACAAATCTTTGAAAGTAGATCACGTTTCAGATGCTCAAGCAAGGCAACCCCCCCCCCAAATGGCCCATTCTCCAGCAAAATCTCGCCCAAGCTCCAGCAAGGTATCAGAACACCCTTGGCAGGTCTGCAAGTCTGGAAGCTTCTGATCTTCTCTAGCCCTTTTTACGCGGAGTCGGTTCAATCTGGTTCAAGGCCTGTTCACTTGCTTTCTGTACCATGAAAAAGCCATGCGACCTATACTATCCTTCCCTTTCCATGGTTCAAAAAGTAAGCGAATTGGTCTGGAACCAAAAACGGCTACAACCTACACTGATGTCATACTGTCCTTGTTTTCCTGCGAATCAAAAATATCATTTTGTACAGGGGCGAAAGGACAACTTATGACCTTCCTGTGGATGTTCCGACATGTTTGGAGTCAAGTACCCTCTCCACGGCCTGATCCATTACAGTCCATTATGTGTCAAGTAGGCAAAATACATCATGATGGCAAGTTTCTTGACGTACTTGTGTCTAATAGTCCGTCATTACAGAGAACAATGCCTTGATATAGGAATTTTAATGAAGGGTCTCTCTCTTTCGTTTCAGGTAAGTCATTGATAGTGTGATGTAGAAAAGAATAAGGCATGTAAGGTAGGACTGGCAACTTCTGATCATGCGCTGTAATGGTACAATGGAATATGAAGAAAAAATGTCACAGAATGTGACCTTTGTGAAGGCTGTCCATCAAAATCATCTACTTACTACGTAACTGCATAGGAGTCTCAAATGACCACTTGTTTTAAGGGGCTCTACCCTCTTCTCCATGGGTGCAATTTTCGAACGCATCAAGTGTATGGAGACAGCACTGCAGAAAGTAAGGATACTCCCAAACGCATCAAGAAACACACAAGTGCGTGGTAGCACATAATAGGGAGGTTGAGATCAGCGACTTATCACGGATCCTTATACGTATATGGATCGAAATGTACACAAAATTTGTCCTCGTTGTACAGAATTCTATCCGTATCTGTATAAGGATCCGTGATGAGTCATTGATCTCAACCTCCCTATCGCTAGGTGCTTCTAGTTTGATATGTTTGATACTTGCCTTGTCAAAACTCCTTGCTAAACTGAAATGAAACAAGTTCGTCAAACACTGAATTCATTTGAGTTCCCCTGAAAGGTTGCTGGTGAGATTTGCAAAATGGGACAAAATGCCCTGAGACAACATTAAACCAAAAATTCAGTATAAAAATGGTGTTCGTGATTATAAGTGTGTCAAAATGACGTCAGTCATGAAGTATTGGAAAATGGTGTGAAACACTATTGCGACGATAAAATTTGTAGGGATTTGATTTGTTGACTTGAATGAATCACAATAGAAAGAGAACCCGTGATAGATAAGTGTTGTTCCTGTTCTATGTATATCTGCGTCGGGTTGGCATATAAGCCAGGGTGGTCATATCTCAATTTCCTGTTTTTGTGCTCGGGTGAACCTGCCCGCCATTCATCATGTCCATATCGTCAACGTGATCTATACCGACTCGTGAAATGTATTAATTATCGTCAGATGCGTTGACATTTTGTGAGAATAATTGAATCTCGATCAAGTATTTCTGTTGATTGGCTTGGTCATTTTCATTGATGTTGAAGGAAAACATAGGGTTCTTCTGACAGTGATTCGGATATTTAGTCCCAAAAGATCATTATCATAGCTAGATGCTGAGTGTGTGACATTCTAAACCATCTCTTCTCAAAGTCCACAAGCTGACTCTCACTTCTTCTTCTAATAGTCCGCCAGCTGACTCTGTGGCCTCAACACTTCTTCTTCACGTAGTCCACTAGCTGAGTCTTTGCCCTCGATCCACACTTCTCATAATCCACTAGCAGACTCTGTGGCTCAACACTTCTTCTTCTCATAGTCCAGTAGCTGACTCTGTGGCATCCACACTTCTCCTACATGTCCTAGTCGACCAGCTGATTTTGTGGCCTCCACACTTCTTCTTCTCGTAGTCCACTAGCAGACTCTGTGGCTCCACACTCCTTATTCTCTTAGTCCACTAGCTGACTCTGTGGCCTCCACACTTTGTCTTCTCACAGTCCATTTAAGCACTCTTTGGCCTCCACACTTCTTCTCATAGTCCACCAGCAGACTCTGTGGCTCCACACTCCTTATTCTCATAGTCCACTAGCTGACTCTGTAGCCTCCACACTTCTTCTCATAGTCCACCAGCTGACAATGTGGCCTCAAACTTCTTCTTCTCAAAGTCTACTTGCAGACGCTGTGGCTCCACACTTCCTCAAGAGTTCATTTTGTGAATGCCAGCCCTTATCTAAGATTTCTCGAGATGTCTTGGAAAGCAAATTCTGGAGAAAAACACAATCAGCAACCCACTAAACATGATCCTTAGTCGATTCACTGTTCTTTCTTTGTTACGACAATGGAAAAGAGTGTCTCCTTCATTTAACATTCTACAGAAGATAGTACCGGAAAAGATAACTTCGGAAAATGAGTTTGATGATAGCGATAATCATGCTGTGACTGTTCACACGTAGAATTCCCTTCATCCGTGTGCGCATTATGTACACATTTAGAAATCTATATCTAAATCTCATCTGCCTCAGGAAATGGAAAGGTGGCGAGAATTTTCAATGAGGTGTCTCTGGTTTTTTTGCACTAGTTGACTATCTACTTAAGGGAATAATAATAGTTCTTGTAGCCTCGAGTTAGTCGCTTTACTGATGAGCTTTTTAGGTGTTCCGACTAATTTGATACTTTAGGAGGTGCTAGTGGGCTTTATGAAAATGGATGATGCCTGATTTGTGAAGTTGGACTGAAAAAATATTGGAGTGTCTCTTTGACATTCTCAAAGTAAATCTTTTAGAGAAGTATAATGTTTTTCTTGGTGTTTCTGTGATGTGTTGTTTGTATCAGGCTTGAAAGAATCAAGTGATGATGAAATGAGCTGTACTTTTGTTCCCCGGATTAGGGTTTCTTGAGAGACAATGGTAAATAATATGAAGTTCTTCGAGACTGTATTTGGAGTAGGCCTACTACAAACAAGGGGGGCAGACTTTCAGAATGTCAACCACTTGTACGAATTGGCGGTTTCATGAAGTGCGACTTCAGCTGTCCCGAGTGTCCCTCTCCTGAGCCTTGTCCCCTTTTCAGATTGTCTCCAGAAAGTCTTCCTGACAAAAAAGGAGGGGACATCCTTCTATCGCACGGTTCTGCTGCTGCTGGTCGGCGCCGGACGGCCCCATCCAGGACGCAGAAATGCCGACCGGCACTCGGCCTAAAAAGAGTATTTTCTGACCATCAGAACGAAGTGTGCCACGAGAGATGCCCGCCACGTACACTAACAAATTTCCTTTCTGATCCCATTCACCAAATGTGCTTCCCGGCGGGGCTTCCTGACACAGTTCTGACAAACGACAATGGCGGGCTGTCTAAGATGCAATAGAGTGGATCGGGGTCATTTTGATGCCAAATAAGCTCATTACAGGCCTTTCCGTTTGACGGGCGCTAAAATTTGCATGTGCCTCACAAACAATAGAAATTCTATTGTTTGCATGCACATTTTAGCACCCGTCAAAGGCCTGCATTATTTCGACTCTCAGGTACCAGGAAATCGCATTTTAGCAAGTCTAGATTTCAAATCCCAGACCCCCCTTCCGACCGGCACTCGTTCAGTCCTGGGCAGAACCCTGCTAACGTCTGGCTGTTGACCATTCTTGGTGATCAAGCAGAGTTTGCACAAACTTTGTCTTTGTACGTTTCATCTTTTTTGCTGTTCCACTCTCCTGCCTATCCATCTCCGTTAATGCGAGGAAGATACACACGAAAAAACGAGCGACATGACACCGATGTTGTCATGTGTGATATTGTAGGCAGGTGAACGAACAAGGGTCTGTTTGGTGTTTCTCAGACAGCAGCTGTGTGAGATGGTTGATGATCACAGCAGCTTGGATGAGCCGTAACGTCTACAGGGCTGTGTCAACTTGTTGTGTACCTTACAATAAGAAAACATAGGGCAGCAGTTCGCAGCAGTTCGAATGGTGATATTGTGAGGTTCGAGGATAGTTCTTGCGGGACAGGACCACGGAATCATAGGATCTGCACGTCATGTGGATATCACAACTCATGCAGTCATTTGTCTAAGCCTGGTGGTCAAGTGGTTAGCGCGCTTGACTACCAGACAGTGCAATGAATGGGTCCGCGCGAGTTCGACTCCACGCGAAGGCATGTACAAAAATTGTGAAAAAAAACAACTGTGAAATATTAATTGAGGGTCCGTCGGATGGGACTAGGCCGTGATCCCTTGTACCTGAGTGTCTTTGCCAGGGCAAATAAAAGACCCCACGGAGGTGGACTGTAGCCTGTCGTGGACTCCATACCTCCGGCAAATAACCAGCAGGGTTACGACACTTGGTATTGATATGATGATGAGGATAGATATGATTACCGTTATCACCGTGTAAAGTGCAATGTCAATTTCCTGCCCCTCTTGTTGCGAAAATCCTTAGGTTCATCCATGAGATGCATTTTTGGGTCCAGACTGCCAGCCCAAACACAAGAATGTATCAGCCAGACACAAGTTTAATACCAGCTGGTACTGCAGAAGGTTGATATAAAACGTACTCCCATCCCAGGGCTTTGGTCTCGCTTCTCTTCATATGCTCACGAGCGTACGAAGAGGGGCGACACCAAAGCCCTGCTATGGGAGGATGATATAAAAGGCCAGTTTATACGAAGGCGAATGCGGCAAAGGCTTTGTCCTTTCGTGGCTTCTTCCCTGCTTCTGAAAAGATTTCTCAATGTTTGGGTGTGGGTTCCAACTGTTTACTGTATGCCTCTCTTGTTTGAGATGACTGAATGGAACACCAATGCCGAAGTACTTTCTCTATGGCAACTCACAAGCAGACAAAAATGTGTACATACGAACGACTTTGCAGAAAGCCACTCTTTTGCAAAACTCTGGGATAGAAAAGCCTCAATACTCATACTGCAGCTACAGCTGTAAATTTGGAAGGTTTCATCCAATTTGACGCTAGAAAACTCTTCACCAGCAACATCAAATTGACAATAGTGATGTTGGTATAGGGAAGCCATGTGGACTAAATTCGTGAATGGATGTCAGAAAATTCTGAAGAGCCATTCTTTAACTAAAGAGTAACGGAAGCCTGAATCATTAGAGGCTTCAGGAAGTATGTGGACATTAGAAGAAGCTGTAGAAAGTGGGGTATGGAATTCGCGGGACTGGAGATTGTATGTGGAACTGAAGATTTGTATGATTCAGTCGGGAATCAAATTGCCGATGGACAAGACTTGGAGGAAGGAATAGATTAGTGGTAACGAGGAGACTCAGTACTCTTGGATAGAAATATGTCTCAACTGCCTTTAGGTCGTTTTCGGGCAGATTTGTAATCTAGGTGCAAGAAGCAAGTAAGGACGAGCCAACTTTACCATGGTACTTGTCCGGAATTCCTGACTCGGTGGAAGTTCTGTTTTGGTTCTCCTTCAACAGTTTTGGTTTTTCAGCAAAAATTTTCGAACAGTACTGTTCGAAAATTTGTGCTGAAAAACCAAGACTTTTAAAGGAGTACCAAAAAAGAACTTCCACTGTCTAATAAGCCCTTCAAAAATGCCTTTGAAAGAACTAATTCCTGACTCCACGATGTCATGATGCAACCATGGCATTCCACTCCATGACGTCATGACCCAAGCTTGGCGTACTTATGCACTCTGGCGTCATGTACTTCAGTGCACTGCATGACGTCATAATGATACAAATTTCCAGAGCGAAGTGGTTTTGTCTTACTCAGGGATGATTGAAAATGGATGACTCTGCAGGGAGACAAATCATGACCTTCATGTTTGAGCAGGACATCTCCCCAATCCGATTATGGCGGAAAGTGCACATGCTGTGCGTTTTATGTTTGCTGCTGGGAAAGGTTACTGGACAGTACTTTTACCAGGTACCTCCAACCTGATAAAATAATGTCATTCTAAACCGCATCGTCTCCACTGGGGTCAGGCCAGTGCAGCACTGGTAACACACCGAGCGTACCATTCATAATGCATTATTCCTTTCCAATCGTCCATTCAGCAAATATTTATGACTACGACTTTAAAAAAATACGGTGTTTGTTTTCGTAACATTGACGAGAGTTTGAAGAGTTCGATGACTTCATTGTCACGTTCAGGCATCGGTGCGGTAGTGAGAATAGTTGAGTGGTTGTTAATTGGATTATTTTGTTTTTATTGAAGAGGATTCAATGCCGGGAATAGTCAGGGATATTGCATTCCATTGTAAATGCATATTACTGGATCAGTCTGTGCCATGTGAATCCGGGGTGAGCTCCATGGTGATAGGCTGCATCAGTGCAGTAAACACATCATGTCACGTATGATGTAGTATAGGTTTTACATTGCCTTCCCACCTTGTGCAGACATATTCATTGTTTCCAGGACCTAACATCATTCTGTTGGGTGCCCGATTTGCCCCTGGGGTTATACGACAACATCAGCAATGCATTCAGCCCCCCAGCTTTGTGTCATATGTTGACGTCAGCAATGGCAGACATTGTTAAGTGATGTTGTGGAACCATGAATACATCTCCCTCTCCCCCCTGCATAGTTCGTTTTGATACACCAGGGGACCCAATTTGGGCCAAGAGCGTGCTTTTCTCACTCCCAAGTCAGCGAAGGGTTGAGAAGAACACATTCCTTGCCCGACTCGAGTTGTGTTCTTGGCGTTCGAGACCGCCATTCTCGAGTTGAGTCAGCAACTACATGAACTGGGTCAGCACGAGTGTTGTCAAGAATGGGGATTCGAATACACCCCAGGAGTAAACCAAGGCCCCAGAGAAAACATTGCACAAACAAATGTTATAGAAGGCCTCTTGATTCTGAGCGCGACAAGGCCTAACACAACAAAAGCTTTGTTCAGAAGCCAGCAGGGTGAGGAAAGGAGGACAATGGTTTCTCAACAGGGCATGGTGACACAGCATCGCCCTGAAGTCTGAGACGCCATATGTTCGATTCTGGATGACTCACTACTTTGCACTCTCAACTATCGGACAGGATCAAGTGATGCACTAAATGAACTGCTCCTTGAGTTCCACTGAAAGGTTTCTTGGCACAAACCACAACCTCAGAGTTGACTGGAGAGATGTTTCAAATGTGCCATGCGTATCCAAATGCTGTCGTCCCCTAACCTTCAAAGCAAATTTAACCTGGTCAATATTGTTCACCATTGAGTGTGTACCTTTCCGTATATCATTTATCAACTTCTGATATCAGAACCATGCTAGCTGTGGATATAACTGACTTGAACCAACACTTCCATATTTCATCAGTTATGGCCGTAATCATTTTGACCTTTGGCTGGTCAGGCTCTGGCTTTGAAAAGACTCGCTTTGTCATGTTGAAGACATCTGCGGCTGTCACTTGAAGGATCAATGAAATATGGCAGGATGGATTTTCGGGGCAAACAACAGGACAACAAGAGGAGTAGAACAGTAGCATCTACTGTTTGTAACCAGGGTTTACGCCAGGATTATTTTTGACGGGGTGATTGGGAGGCCGCTCACAGTGCTAACTGCCAAGTGCCAAGGGGGAGCGTGAGGGGGGCCCCCTCTCGTAGAAAAAAAGTTTTTTTGAAATAAGCAGTGCAAAATAAGTAATTTCCAAGTATCTTGGACATGAAAATGAACCAAAAATCAAAGCTTATTGCCGCCACGATATAATTTTAAAATGTTAGTCAGCAAATCTGAGGGGTTGATATCCCCCTGATATGATTTGGGGGGGGGGGGGTGATATATCACCCTCATTCCCCTCTCTAGAGGAAACACTGGTAACAGAGGATGCTGGAGGAAACGGAAGCCCCAGAAAAACTGTCAGTGTCTAAAACGTGTGTCCGCTATCACAGGAAAAGAATGGGCATGACTAGCATGGCAACCACAAGTTGCCCCAGAAAAAAATTGCAATGTCTGAAAAAAATCATCTCTATGGATGATTCACAAATCAGCAGATCTGTGCACTTCCGCCAAAATCGCAACCACAACCTCGATCTGAAACCAGGTGACGTGACGCAGTCCATGAATCAGCAATGGTCAACTCTGATGCAACGTCTTCGAAGTCAATGTCGTGGGTACGTTGTCTTTGCCACATCATTCAGTTTCAGATCGAGGTTGTGGTTGAGATTTCGGTGGAAGTGCGCAGATCTTTGTTGTTTATGTCAGTTTGAGAATGGTCTATTGTTTGTAACAGAGGAATGCTGGAGGAAACTGAAGCTGCAGAAAAAACTGTCAGTGTCTAAAAGAGTTGTCCACTATCACAAGATTAGACTGGATGTGACTCGGATAGCAAGCTCAAGTTGTTCCAGAAAAAATTGCAGTATCTGAAAAAAATCATCTCTATAGACTATTCTCAAATTGACGTGAATGACAAAGATCTGCGCACTTCCGTCGAAACCACAACTTCAGCTAAATGACGTGATGCAGACAACCCCATGACAGTGACTTCAAAGACGTTGTGTCAGAGTTGACCATAGCTGAATCAAGTGTTATGTCACTCGGTTTCAGATCGAGGTTGTGATTTCGGCGGAAGGGCGCAGATCTGCTAATTCAAGAATCATCTATACTGTCACAGAAAGAATTGATCTGGCTGGATAATGGAACCTGCATCCTCAGAGGTGCAAGGGACAGATATTTTCACTACGCCAATCTGAGTGCTCTCCTTCAGTTCCAGGTTTTATGTTGATAATCCATGTTACCATGGCATGTAGACTGAGTGCATGTATCCACACATGCATATGATAAGCCATATTGTGTTATATACCAATAAAAACATGCAATGCAACTCACAGCCTCGTGTTACAATGCTACCGTCTCCCAATCCGCTTTGTTTGGCGTCTATTCTCAGCATTTATCCTTTCAACGCTGTACAATCATATTGTCGCCATGTAAAGGTCGCGGCTTGACCTTCAGAGTGGCTTACTCAGAGGAAGCGGTAATCTCAGATTCGTATTTCAAACAGAGCTCACTTGAAATGCTGCTGGGTTTATCTCTGACTTGACTCAGGGAGTTTTATGTCAATGATCTGAGCACAGTTTTTAAGTTGGCAACATGTTCATCATACAGTTCCACACAGATATCTTGAGGGACAGAAACGGACACTAGAAGAAAATTACCGCACGTGGGAAAATTTTTCCTCCTTTGATATGAATATGTTCTTTGTGTTGGTCTTTTTGACCAGGCCTGGTTTAAAATTTCAAAGCTGATTTTGACCTTGATATTCATAGATTGTTTTGTGAATTACCACGACAATTGACGATCAGTTGGGTCAGTCTTTTGCAGCAGAAGTTGATTGCACCTGTAGCCAAATGGTTAGGTAGTTCACGGTTGTGCCCCAAACAGAAGTTGAATGGACCTGCAGCCATAGCAGCAAGTTGAGAGTGCTGCACAACAGAAGTTGAATGGACTTGTAGCCAAATGGTAACTTGTTGGGAGTGGTGCAACAGAAGTGAAACAGACTTGAGTGTAACCAAATGGTAGCTACCGGTAGTTGAGAGTGCTGCAACCGAAGTGGAATGGACCCAAGTGTAGCCAAATGGTAGCTATTTGTGGGTACTGCAACAGAAGTTGAATGGACTTGTAGCCAAATGGTTGCTGGTTGGTTGTGCTGTAAACAGAAGTTGAATGGACTTGTAGTCAATAGCCAATTGTGAGTGCTGCAACAGAAGTTGAATGGACTTGTAGTCAATAGCCAATTGTGAGTGCTGCAACAGAAGTTGAATGGACTTGTAGCCAATTGGTAGTTATGAGTGCTGCAACAGAAGTTGAATGGACTTGTAGCCAATAGTTAGTTGTGAGTGCTGCACAACAGAAGTTGAATGGACTTGTAGCCAAATGGTAGCAGCAGTCATAAGAGTAACTTCTTGGCCCTTTCAACTGATAGTCTTGCCTGCATTCCAATATTGAACATCCATCAAAGGGTTTGAATACACGCTTCTCTCTGTCCATATAAGTTGCCATCCTTTGGAAAAAGACGATGTCAACGAAGATTTCATATCATTACTTGTAATCTGTAAACGAGTCAAGCTAAATTTATCTGTCTTAAAAACCTGATTGACGTAGTTCTTGATCCTCTTTCGTTGTCTGCCCTGAATTCAAATTTGATTCTCTCGTCTCATTCCATGCCTTGGCTTCTGCGGAATCATTTACGACGACGCTTATCAATGCAATTTTCATCCTCTTATAAGTCAATACGATTTCCATTTAAATTTTCTATTTTCAAATTAGTAATTTTCCATTAGAGTTGATTGTTCCTTGGCTTGTGTAAGCCTGACCCAACCAAGCAAAGGTAAATGTCTTGATTACCTCAGCGTATTAAAAACTATCGATCATTGGCAGTCTCTAATCAAGAAATCTATATCCGTTTTCGTGCAAAAAATCTTATGTTGATTTGAAATCTTTTGTCGTTGAAAAAGTCAGGTACGTGGCTTTAGGCAGGCATGGAGTTTGCTAAAAAAGTCACTGAATCTTGGCCACATATTTGAATTAGCTTATTTCAACCTTTCTTTAAAGGTCTGAATTTGGTTTGAAATCTAGACATGGGACTCAGCCAGAATATCTGAAAAATGAAACCACGGCTCTTGACTGTGATATATCTGGAAGAAAATCTGGCTTTGGATCATGGTGTGATACAATTCTTTGTCTATTTCTGCGGTTGTTTTTGACCATCCAGCACGACGATCTTGTCGTTTCACAAAACTTGCCACCCACTGAGATCCTCCTCCATCCTCCACAGCTTCGTTTCCTGCCAGAATTTCTGTCAACTGGTCATCGACGGACAGGTTGGTGGGATGTTGTCAGGGGTTGGCACGCAGCCTCCACATTCACAGTTAGCTATGGCTCAGACTCGAGCCTCCACAGATGTTAGTTGAGTCGGCGTGATATCCAACACTAGCTAGCGTTCTCATTGCGATCTAAGTCACCTGTGTCATGCACACGTACTTTCTTGATTCTTTTGTCAATAATCTGCCAATGCGTTTCTTTCCTCGTTTAGGCGCAGCTGTTTTGCGTCGATCGTTATCCTTTGACTGGGGTGTCGGAACTTGCTGATCGCGTGGAGGGTGTGGATGGCATTCAGCGGCTGTCTGATCTGACAGAGTCAAGTGGGGATCAGCCAGGGGAAATGACGAAAACTGGGGGACTGGAGCATTCAACGAATATTGTCAAAGAACTTCTATTTTCTTGCATTTAAGGCCACGCTTTTTAGCTCACTGGGGTGAGCTATTACGATGGTGCAGCGTCCGTCGTCGTCCGTCGTCGTCGTCCGTCGTCGTCGTCGTCCGTGTTTAACACGAGGTGGTTGTGCATCGATTTTGCCCTACGAGAGGTCATTCTGATTCAATTTTTCCTTGTGCGTCCAGGTGCACAAAATGGCTATCAGAAACAACTACTAGAGGGCCTTCTGATTCATGTCTCAAAAGTGGGTGCACAGGCATTAACTATCCATCAAAGATTTGTCCTCCGTGTCTATTTTGATCCACAAGGCAAGGGACTGTTTGATCCACAAGGCAAATTTTTTGATGTACAAGGTGAATTTTTGGGTGCACAAGGTGCCACAGATGCACAAGAGAAGGTTCACAAGCAGTCATAGGTGCACAAGAGAAGGTGCACAAGTGTCACAGGTGCACAAGGAAATCGGTGCACAAGAAAATGGATCCACAACAGCCAAAAGTTCACTACGTCCGTTAGCAGGGCACGTTTCGTAACCGCTGGAGCTATTGATCTGAAACTTGGTACATATATACCCCTAGGTCAGATGACCCACGACACCAAGTTTCGGTCTGATTCGACTCTCAGTTTGGCCACCAGGTGGCAGAAACCAAAAACACAAAAAGTACAATAACTCCTGAACTAATGACTAGATCATCTTCAAATNTCGTATTTGTCCTCATCTCCGTTGAATATGGGGATCCGTGTTCTGGGCCCATAACCTGTTGAGTCCGTAGGCATGATGGAGATATAACGAGTAATCAAAAGGAACACAAAAAGAAGAAACACGTCTTTACGTTTTGGTAGATAGAAACTAACTGAGCTACCTTGTCAATTTATTAAAACGACTTCTAAGAAATATACAGATGAGACATGCTTACAATTTCCTGTGTCCACCTACGTATTACCGGTGGTCTAAACTAAAGAACAAGGATCTGTAACATCATCTTTGGGAGAAAGAAATATGTGACGGACATAGTTGGGATGGCCATCTCTATAACGGAAATACCAAATAATACTGTCATGAGTGTAGGCTAATTGATCCGGAGGTTTACGTCTAACAGGGCAGAGGGTGTGGCATGACCTGGGTTCAAGATTACCCTCCTCCATTTGAAAACCGTACTGTAGAGGATCTAGCGAGGCATTGTTCAGAGTTTATCTGGATGTAAACAGCATAGTATGCCCTCAGGATGTGTCCTTTTGCAGCATGTCTGGTAGGAGGCAGATCAAGTACAATAGGACACCTCAACACAGTGGACACTTCAAGACTACGCACAGATTTACCCACTCCAGAATTTTCTCAAAGCATTTTCAATGTAAAGTTAACTCAATATTGTGGACACCTCACTATTCAGGACTACGGTCAGTTGATTTTAGAAATTTGGGTCCCATAACCTCACTTCACATATTGACTGTCCCAAGTAATTTGCTAAAACATGTAAAGCGATGTACCGGTATCTGGTTATGTCCCTGACTCCTAAGAGTCAGGGACATTATGTTTTGCCAATTCCGTCACACTGCAAATCTCGTATGGTAAGACGCACTCGTCCACATGCGCCTAACTGCACATGGGCGTAGTGCTGAGCGTAATGCTTGAATACAGGCCATTGAGCGCCTGGGTGCCCACAGCGCGCTTGACTTTGCAGCAATCATGGTAAATATCTTCATAACTGATTAGCTTCAGACATTAAAATGCTATTCATTTTCTCCAAAATACCTTTCTGGATGTTCGTAGATAGTTTGCTGGTTGATATTTTTATCGTGATCAGAGATCACACGGCCCAAAGCTGGCTTGTGGCTACTACGAAAATGAGCGAGGTTGGAAGGTATCAGGTCAACTCGTAACCAGGTCAACTCGTACCTGGGTCAACTCGTAACCAAGTCAACTCGTAACTCGAGTCAACTCGTACTTCGGTCAACTCGTAACCTGATTCAAATAAGATAACTTTTCGAGTAAGTTCTGTCATAAAAAAGAAGTCTTTGCTCACACTTGTAGTACCGGTATCAGAGTAGGCCTAGGCCTACTTTATATTCGTAATGTGTACCCAAGGTCCTTGAAAAGTCATGTAAATTATACCACTTTGTTGAAATGAAACGGCGCGACTCCAGCATTTCAATCCTACAGAGATCGTTACTTTTCTACTAAGTCCGTATCTCCCAAACATCTGCTTGCATTCGTCAATAATGTATTTGGCTCAGATTCAGGAAGAATATTCGTTCCAGTCATACCAAATTCGTTTGCCAATTTCTTTCCAGCAAACAGATATTTACTTGAATGATCAAAATCTTACCTCAGACCGCAGGCCTTTCGCCGCATAGTACCGGTACTGACGATCTTTTTTGGCGGGAAAATGCTAAAATTTGAGGTCCATGGATCGCAAACTCTAATACAACTAATAAATTTAAATTTACGATTAAGTGCTCTTTTTATTGCCTCGGTAATGACATTTTGCATGAAAAAGGTAACTGTATTTTAACTTTTGAGCATGGAAAAGTCATGGGAAAAATCTTCAACCGAGAGCAGCAGGCGGGAACCAGTCCACATGTTCTATGTGGGAAATTGCGTTCTTGTTTTATTGTATAACATTTTTAATAATGGTACTTTTTTGCTCCTAGACTAGAGTGCCTTATGAATGATTAATAAACTCTTCTAATGCAAATTCTATCTGGTTACGAGCTCGAGGTTACGAGTTGACCGAAGTACGAGTTGACTCGAGTTACGAGTTGACTTGGTTACGAGTTGACCCAGGTACGAGTTGACCTGGTTACGAGTTGACCTGTAATCGGTTGGAAGGCTTCGCAGTCTCACTTCAGTATGAATGGCGGTACATTCAATGCACGTAGTGCCTGTGACGTTGTAGTGCAGAGGGACGAGGTTGGCTGCAGAGTAATGGCTGACACATTCCCAGTTCGCCGAAGAATCACCAAAGTTATGTCGTGCCAAGGCTCGTAGAGATGTCTGCCTTCTTCATAATGCACTTCAAGAGGCCTCAACATGACATAGGATATCAAAACAGCTGCTCAGGTTAGTTGAACCCAGCGTAAAAACCTGTTTGGTAGGCCTGGATCGCTAACGCTGTCAGCGGTGCTGTACACAATCACAAAAGTCAATGTCATGAATGTATGGAGCCGTCCCATACATTTTGTACACAACACATCAGCAATCAGCTGATCAGTCGAGGCCGTTTAGTCACTTGTGAAGGCTGGTGTCAGGTGAGGATGGTGTTGATTTTCTATACGAGCTCAGGTCAGGCACCACATAACTTTGTTGATTCTTTCTCGAATTGGAAATAACTTTTGAAGATTGTGAACTGGGAACTGTCTCAGCAGGTCTGACTGTGTCACTCGTGCACTGTCACTGTCAGCATGGATGGTCAGTGACAGCATGCAGTAGTGTCATCACTTGTCACTGCAATCCCCCTGCATACATGATGCATGGCCATGACCATGGGCCGATGGCTAGCAGCAATAGGCCTTATCGCACCCGCCACATGGGAGGCCAGTCAGGCGGAAAGGGCCCAACCATCAGCACCCCTGCAGTACCGGTACATGTATGTAGGCCTACTGTACATTGTTCAGTGCATGGCGTGCAGTTTATGTAAGGCCATATAAAATTAATAAATAGATTCTCATCACTAGGATTTCAAAAATTTGGCGGGGAGGGGAATTTATATTTTATATTTATATCCAT
>NMRB01004052.1:0-12584 GCA_002633025.1 Notospermus geniculatus | reverse complement strand
CTGACCAATTCAGACCAGCCGGCATTCCACCTTGGCCATCTGGGCGAACCCAGCATTCCATTCCTCGGCCTAGCTCGGCCTACCCTGACCAATTCAGAGCAGCCGGCATATCCCTCAATACTCAAACAATCTTCCAAGCTCGTAAGGGCTGGTTCATACTTGCTCACAGACCGTCAAGCACATGAAACCGAACGCAGGTTTCAAAGGCATGAATGTGCACACACATTCAATTGACCATTCGGCAAAAACACAATGGAGCATGAACCAGCTCTTAATCACCCTTGGTTGTGAATGAGGACCACGCACAACAAGCTCTGCCAATAGGGGGCCCTGCAAGCGCATGACCCGTGGTTGCAATGAGAAATCCTTTTGCCAAGTCAATAATTATTGAATATTTCATCCCTGAATTACTCTGCACGGGAAAATAGCACCAGAAATGTCATTTTATTGGTCCTTAACTCTATTTTGATGAGTTTTACGAAGAAAATCAACAAAATTTATTTTCAATTGAAAATGCATTGCACATGACCTTTTTGTACTGGTGCTGCCATCTGGATTTTTGGTCGTGCGCCTTCCTCATTGGGACTCCACCAAGCCAGAGACGCAGCTCAAGAGCCGCACGTCCGACCAGGACGGGATTCCAAAACCAACTGAGGATATTGGGGCAATCACGTGCACATGACGTCACATCACTTCGGATACAATAATAACCGACTGTGGTCGCTTAATACACAGTATACATGTGGTAGACTCTATATGCCAGCGTGAGTTATTGTACCAAGATACAGAAAAGCACAAAACTGACACACAAAATGATAATAAGCAAGAAGTCAATCTCCAGAATTCACGAATTTTCGACCCCAACCGGGGTCTTTTTCAAGTGGAACTTTACAATCTGAAACTCTAGAAAAGACTGAGCTGAAACCCAAATGTAGAACTAACACCTGTGTAGACAGGATGAGTGAGCAATCAAGGAAAGAATAGTGTCCAAGTACCACAAATGGTTGCTGGACCTAGTGACTTTGTTTACCATTCGCTCGCACAGCCCTTCTGGCGCTGGTCATTCATGGTCATTGTAGAGGAGGCGGGGCGAGTCGTTGTCATTGTTAGGTCCGCGAGAGCCAATCAATGTTGTCCTATTCAATAAGGTGGTCGACGAGGGTTGGTCTTACCGCGCGGCGTCTTAGCGCGCGTCTTTAGTGAAAGATGGGTCGTGCGAAGGCTGCGCCGGACTTTACAACAGGAACAAGCCATGGTTCCGCGAACCGATTCGAGGCCAGGCTAATCGAAGTGAAATGATGACGTAAAACAGCCGTCTTTAAGAAAAAAATTAGGAACGATAATGATTTTTAAAAAAAATCAAAGTAGTGACATCACCTTTCTCAGCCAATGTTGAATTCCTATTCTTGTTGGTGCAATACACGGTCTTATTCCTTCTTGAAATTGGCAGGCATCACCGGAGTTTTCCGAAGAAACGGAAAAACCGCCACACTCGGTCTGAATCAAACAATACATTCCGCATTGAATGGCGGACCTCCTGGAATACAACTCGGGGTTTCTTTTTCCACTATCGAAATGCAGCTCGAAAATTACCCCGGCTAAGATTGGTAAAGGTGTCATGATGCAGAGCTACAAAAACTCAGCAGCTTTTTCATGCCTGAAATTAGAAAATTTGCTTCGGATCTGCCGCGTGCATGACGACACACCAGGCTCTTTATCACACGTTCTATTCACGTGATTCTGCAATTTGTCTCTCAGTGACTTTGCAACCTGTGTATCAATACATGTACTTAACCTAAACTGTGTAGGGTATCAATAATTTTGCAAACTCTGTATTAATAATTTTGCAACCTGTGTATAGAGGTTTCCCACGTGACGTCATAGCTCAAAACAAACTCTACAACAGTGCCGATTTTCTCCACTACGTTACACAAATAGACTCTGTCATCGACCAGTCGCCGCCATGTTTGACCGCATCACTCCTCGCAATGGAGTTATTACTAGGAGCCTGATCACAATTGGTAGATATTTTTCCATTTAACCTTCCGCTGCACTACTTTTCAAGATGGTAACCTTCGAACGATACTAGAGGGTGTTGGTTGAACCTCGTCCCAAGACCCTCTAGTGTCAAGATTGAGCTCAAAATCTCCGCCATTTTGGCCGTCAAATGACGCAACGTCACAGCATCAACACATCGTTCAGCACGCAGTTTTAACGTTGTCGGCAGTCATCGGCCTCTTCTACAGCAAGCCGTATGGACGATTCGCTTTGTTTTCAACAGGGTTTTGACACCAGACCGACTACTTATGCTCAGAAACTGTGAGAGGTAAAGTGATTTGTTGAGTTGTATGCTCCCAGTGGTCTGTACGGGCCGCTAAACTTTCGAACCGAGAACAAGGAGGCAGCCTCCATGGTTTCATTTTGACGGCCAATATGGCGGCCGTGTGACGTCAATGGGAAACCTCTATAGGCTAATTGTGTAACCTGTGGGGATATGTTGGGCTACTTACTAGATGTGTTTTGGTACCTCGTGTGGCAGGAGAGGATCCGTGCTGTGCTGTCGTTGGTGAGCCTGATAGGTTTCACACTGGGTGACGATGCTTTTATGTCACGGTGATTAGTGGCCAAAACACGGTTTGTCTGGCGCGAAGTAAGTATTTCTCGATGCCTAAGTGTCTTTGGTGAATCAATGAAAGCACCCATTCGTGCAAGATTTCGGGTACAACGGTCCTCCCGCATTTGGAGATCACGCGTTCCTTGACACTCATGTCCTTATAGTAGTTCCAAAAGACTACGGCTTCTGGAGGTCTATTATTAGGCGCTTCAGGGTGATTCCATGCCATATCACCTAAAATGTTTGAAATTTTACACCAACCCCCCCCCCTCAGATTTTGCTGAAAAAATACTATAGGGTGTTTAAGCAAGAAATCCAAAATTTTAGGTCTTTTCAGTTTTCAATTTTAGGACTTATGTTTTTTGAATTATGGCACTTTGAGCATCGGGCCACATCTCACTATATGTGACCCAAAATGACGATTCGCATTTAGAAGCGTTTCCGGTCACTCATAACCTCCTAATTAGTTGAGATATACATGAATTTGGCTAGGGTAGGGTATTCTGGCCCAGGTTTTCAGAATATGCTATCAGAAATGAGATAAAAGGCCACCTTTTTAAGATGCAGTCGACTCGAAATTGAATTTTGAATGGACTATTTTTCTTTTCTCAATTTTCCGCACCATCCCTCACCATCAACTGCAACGCTTCAGAATGCCAACTGTGCATTTTGGGTCACAAATAGTGGGGCGTGACCCGAGTTCAAAGTGCTATATACACTTTTTTCTGCCTAACATTTCCCTCCAGATATATGAAAATTTACATTTCTTGACAAGGACCATATTTTAGACCGTCCCTTAACATTAAGGTCCACCTTAAATCTATTGTCCTCGATGGGTTTACAATAGTCTTAAGGTCGACCTTAACGTTTAAGGAACGTTCTAAAATACGACTTGTTTTTAGGTGGAGTTTTTAGTTCTGCAACATAAAACGTACGGGAGAATCCAACTTACCTCGACGCGAGTCCGGGTCATAAAAATTTTGTAAGTTCTAAGAATATCGTAATATAGTAGGGGTAGCATAATGGTAGATGGAACAGCTTAGGTATAATACAAGCGGTTCCATTTACCATTATGTTACCCCTACTATATTACGGTATTAGAACTTAGAAAATATTTATGACCTTTATGACTGTTATTTTGGAGACCTGGCAAGCTGCTGGAGTGATTTTATGAAACCTCAAGTCAACACCGCACCTATTATCATTAAGTTGGAAGTGATCCACGAATGAAACCTCTGAAATTGTGTGAACTAATGGGAATGACCTCATGAGGAGTCGGAGGTAGTCAGTTGGTTTATGGCCAAGGGCGGCTTGGAGATATGAGTAAGCCTAGGCCTAGCGACATTTGTATGTGTGGATTAATTTGATCGTAGCGTCGGTAAGGGGTATTCAAAAAAGCTGGACAGTGGACACTGGACAATGGACAATAGACAGTGGCCAGTGGACAATAAAATCTCCGCCGCCTGGAGAATGCGCGTCCACGGTACTGCGGACAGTTCCTCAATCCCAGCCGACTGCTCCGTGGTCTAGGGTTCTAGGACAAAACGTACCCGGACAAAACGTACCCGGACAAAAAGTACCGGATAAAAGGTACCCGGACAAAAGGTACATAGGACAAAAGGTACCTAGGACAAAAGGTACCTAGGACAGGAGGTACCCGGACAAAAGGTACCTAGGACAAAAGGTACCCGGACAAAATGTACCTGGACAAAATGTACCTAGGACAA
Organism: Notospermus geniculatus; assembly: GCA_002633025.1. Taxonomy (NCBI): domain Eukaryota; kingdom Metazoa; phylum Nemertea; class Pilidiophora; order Heteronemertea; family Lineidae; genus Notospermus; species Notospermus geniculatus. The sequence goes on along the minus strand of NMRB01004052.1, from coordinate 8,243 downwards.
AATGTACCTAGGACAGAAGGTACCCGGACAAAAGGTACCTAGGACAAAAGGTAGGCCTACCGATTTAGTCTTTTTTCTTCTCATACCTAAACGTTAATCTGCGATTAGAAATGACGTGGTCAGTTACATGTTGATGACCACGATATTAGAACGCAAATGACAAACATGAACAGAAATGGCGTCATTGTCGTCCCATGAAAAAGTCGCGATCCAGTGGTTTCAGCAATCGGGCATGCATTGTGCAGGTGGTGAAATCTAATGTTCCCGCCTTCCTGATGTCCCCCTGCGTTGTTTGTCACAGGATTAAGGGTCTTGGTCTCTCTAGAGTCCAATTCAATGGTGCTGCTTTAGTTTGGTTCCCGAACCCACCGCTAGGGCCGAAAGGGTTCGGTATTGGCCTCATTTGACCTTGACCTCACGCACACAATTCTGTGTGTCTACCCACCACATAAATGTATTGTTGGGGGACATCACATATCAGGGGACATTAGACAGTGACTGCCTTTTGAGGCGGGCGATCGCGCTGGCGCACCATCGCGCACGTAAAATAAATCGACGTGAATGAAAACACGCGCGCCTGATACTTGAAATGCATTTAAAAATCGCAGAGCCAGAGATGATACGCGCAATTTGATTGGGCAATGGTTTTTCGACCGCCGCTGTTCGCCCAGAAGATCCAATTTCAGCAGGGCTTTGTGTGCGAGCGTATGAAGAGGAGCGAGACCAAAGCCCTGCGATGGGAGGATGGTCATAATGTAGGCCCATGCCAAACCTGCGCTACGGTACATCTACTGCAGACTTCAAGCACTCAGTTTAGGCCTACACTTAGGTGGCCTACGATTTTAAAGTAAAGTCATTTCATCCATTTCGATGATTTCGGCCGTTTCGATCATTTCGGCCATTTCGATCATTTCATTCCGGGTTTTATAACTAACCACGTCATATCGGGTACTGGCACGTGTAGCATGTGAGCTCATGAGATGAACAGAGGTCAATTTAGTCCATCAGCTAGTTGACAATGGTTGATGCAATGATAGTCCACAGTACCATCAACAATGGAAAGTTGGAAACAAATGTGTTAATCTCTGTCTAAACATTGTTTTCTTTTGCAGGGTCAACAAAGGGTTCACCAACAAGCTGAGGGATCAAGGGACATCCAGCGATGTGAGGTACCATCAACAATGGAATAATTATGATGGAATACAACAATTGGAGGTGGAACCGTTGTAATAAATGATGATAAATGAGTATAGTGTCAAACTTAACAATTGGAGCTGGTAACAAATCTGTTATCTCTGTCTAACAAACATTGTTTTCTTTTGCAGGGACAAGAAGTGGTTGGACAACGAAAGGGATCAAGGGACATCCAGCGATATCAGTGTTTATTCACAAAGGAAACGTGGGATTGCCTACAACATTGCATATTAGACAATTGGATCTTGTAAACAATGTTGAACTTAATCTGATAACGTGAACTGATATTGACAACGAAATCACTGCTTGAACATCTGAATTTCACATGTAGCATTCAGCACGGAGTAATTTGTGTGCTTTCTCAGTGGAGTTTGCCATGATTATTTTAAAGTTTTTTTTCAACCTGTGTTGGGCTCATTGGCAAACAGACAGATTTTTTTGTTAAGCCATATCTTTTAAAACCATTGTGAGTACACCTTATTTCAGACTAGACAAAACACTGGTAATGGCATGATTTTACACTTAAATGTGCAGCACATGTGGTTCTAATAAAATGTTATTTTTGAAATGAACATCGGTTTTCCCTTCCTTCCCATCCTACCACAGTAGCAGGGATTTTTATTTAAGGAATTGAACCCGAGGCGGAGGACCTCTGTTGAGTATCCCAAACACTCGAGGGTGGAGCTAAAACGCAGTCCAAACCCGAGGCGCTTCGCCGAGGGTTTGGACGAGTTTTTACGCTCCACCCGAGAGTGTTTGGGATACTCAACAGAGGTCCGACGCCGAGGGTTCAATTTCTATTCTAAAACATCTCAAACTAAAGCTAAGCCATGAGAATTGGTGCGAATACAAGCCATTTATCACCCACGACCGTCCGGTTTCCCGGCCTTCTGGCAAGGCGTTCAAAAATTTCATTTTCCGGCTCCGCGGATGACGCTACGTCGATGACGCGACGTCACTGTGTAACAACATGTACATCGTGCCTACATCGTGTACATCGGTGTGCAGCGCTAGGCCCAACAAGCTGCAGGAGCCGAAATGAGACAGCAGGGCGCTTTCTTCAACGGATTTTCCGCAGGATGTGTAGCTTATGATACAAAACATTCTTGGGATAGGTCAGTGAGTATAAATCTCGCCCATATTCTCTGCACCGCCTCTCTGAATGCTCGAAGCGAGAAACACATGGTCGGCGGTTTTGGTTGCGACACCAAAGCCTGGTGTGGTTAAAACGAGGCTAATGCATTATCCATTGAAAACAAGGCTCACTGTGACCAAGGTGGTTTAGAATCCACGTTTTAGTGCAACCCAAGAAAACTCTGTACCGTATCCCAAACACTCTGTGCAAAAAAACCGGCCAATGCATTTTCCATTACAACATTGATTTCACAGTACACAGATGTTTTAGAATGTAATTCTCTACATACCCACATACGTGGGTGTATTCGAGCACAGGAGACCCATGCTCTGGGGGGATGTTCTCATGAACATCATCAGCCCGTAAAAAGGCGTGAAATCGAAAGCAGATATTCTTGTAAGTTACGTAGGAAACTCTTTCCATTTAAAGCCTCACAGTATTGAATTTAACGGTATTTTCAAAGTGTTAGGAGCTTTAATGTTGCTCTAGAATGAAGCAACCAGTGCCATGAATGCGGCCCTCACCTGACAAAATGGACGCCACGGATTCAACAGAAAAAAAGAACCCGCACAACTCGCCCTGAGGACAAGTTGGGCGCAGGCAACGCGGGAGGTGAAAACTAAGAAAAATACCACGAATAATGAAATCGGTACCTTGTGTCCTAGGTACATTTTGTCCGGGTACCTTTTGTCCTAGGTACGTTATGTCCTAGGTACGTTTTGTCCGGGTACATTATGCCCGGGTACCTTTTGTCCTAGGTACGTTTTGTCCCAGGTACCTTTTGTCCGGGTACCTTCTGTCCTAGGTACCTTTTGTCCTAGGTACCTTTTGTCCAGGTACCTTTAGACCGAGTACCTTTTGTCCGGTACATTTTGTCCTAGGTACGTTTTGTCCGGGTACCTTTTGTCCTGTCACCNAGAGAAGTGAACTTCTCATAACTTCAACAGGAAATGGTAGTTTAACCACTGTCTTCAGGATCGGAAACCATTGACATCGATCCGATCTGTTCCTGTTCGTCTATGGTATGAAGTATGAATCACCTCTGGAAACGAGACTGCGTCTGCCGGCGGCTGGCTGGCAAACGTGTGTGGCACGGTGCCAGGGAATTTCCATGAAGCCGCGACAGGGGCTGAAAAGGGGCCAGAACTTGCACTGTCGAAGTGTGTGAATTTCTGTGTCATAAAAATGGTAGTACGTAATTCTTCAGTCATTCCGCGAAAAGAACACCACCGCCAATAGACGAGTTGTCATGTCATGGCAAGTAAACAATCCGATCAAGGCAGAGTTCCCTAAAAGCAGCCGACGTCACTGTGCATCCATCACTAGGCTATTCAACTTCTATCCTTACCAATTGTCTGCTTTCCACTGAGAGGAATATCAGGTGAGTACAGCGAGTCGTCCATTGTCAGTGTGTTTACTAAACGAGCATCGTCTGGTATTTCGGAAATGACCCATTTTTTTCTGAGCATGCGTTCTCCACGCGGTGGAAAATTTACTGCCCATTGTCCACTGTCCATTCTCTATTTTCCACTGTCCACTGTCCAGCTTTTTCGAAACCCGTCGATAGCAGTAGGTTGGCAAAGAATGAGGTGCGTTACGCTCAAACACCCGAACGATTATAGGGAGGTGGTTCGGGTGTGTGTGATACACGTTCTGACTCCTAGTCGCGGTTAGTACGTTCGCGCCTACCCGGGTCCTTGCTTGGGGAAGATACGCATGCGCAGAAAGCGCAAATCCAGCTGTCCATGATTCAGCAGCAGGCGGCGGGAATAATGACGTTGTCCTGGTCGTTTCCTCCACAGCCACAGACAAAATTCGGCTGTCTGTGGCTATAGCGCTGTTCCGGGAACATTGCGTCTAGGAATGTCATCTTAGGCCAAGCGCACATTTGCGGCAAAACTATTTGACCCAACGCTGTCAACTCGTCCTTCAGCCGGGTCAGTCGATTAATAAAAACAGCCCTACCACATTGAGTTTTGCCACAAATGTGCGCTTGGCATTACCGTGAGTTCAGAGAACAGGGAGCCCCTTATGCTGATCACGTAGGTCGGTTTTCTTCCTATCAATGGGCCTCTTCCTGAAGGCTTCAGCAATGTAAAGCTTATTGCATTGTACCTCCTGTAGCTAGCAAAGTAGAAGGTACAATCTGACGAGAATCAAAAAGCGACATCGACGACCCAAGCGCTCAAACCCAGTGGTAAATACATTTTACGTATTCATGTCCTTTTGTGATGAAAATGAATTACAAGGACTGTTCTGTTGGTTCTATTGTGTCTCGGATTCTGGATAAAACTAAAAATCGATGAGTTCTATTCCATTGATATCTATGGAGAACTATGTATCGTATTGTAATTGAACGGAGGGCTTTTCACGCGCGATACGGAACACTTTGCCATTTTTTTGGACGATCTGCATGAGAAAAACATGTTTTTCGTTGACGTCTAAAGCGGGTGATCCACTGTTGCGATTTTGGCTTGAGACGGGGTTGCGATCCCTTGCGATCACCTTATATGGCAATCGGAAGTCCTTATAAGGTGATCGTAAGGCATCGCAACCCTGTCTCAAGCCAAAATCGCAACAGTGGATCACCCGCTTAAGGGGCAACTGCCCCCTCCCGTTCTAAATAGCCTACGCCCTGGACCGTGCGTTTCTATTGCTGAATCTACACACACTCCTCATTTGAGAAAGGATTATTTTCCCTGGCTTCCCCCAGTCCTCAAGAGATCACATCTTGAGTCCATGATGTCGACCCGCCTTGGATACTATTTTATCCAAGGTGGTGTGACGTCATGGAGTCATGTGATCCTCACTTTCCCTCAGTCTGGTTTTGGAGTGGGCGGATCGATCCTAGTGAGGTGATACGGCTATGGCCCAAGCGGATCGTCATGATTTGGTGGCTGAGGGTTAATAAGTATACGAGAGATTCTTACTCGGAAAAAGGAAAATCGTCCCCCCTCCGCCCGCCCTCATCAGGTTGGTGGCTCGGCATTGTGTACTCAATTTGCGATCGGATTATTTTCCCTTCTCCCCAGTCCTCAAGAGATCACATCTTGAGTCCATGATTTCGACCCGCCTTGGATACTATTTTACTCTGCGGCTTCTTGGGCCTAGCTCCCTTGGGACGATCTTGCTCACGAGCGCCCCCACTCTGTTTCCGACGAGAGTGGACGGCCTCAACGGCTTGGTCGTCAGGCCGGTTTTGCTTTTCAACCTGGCTCTTTACCATTTCTCTTTCCCTTGAAAGTTAAACGGCTTGATCCAACGTGAGATTGGCTTTGAGTTGGAAGTCACGTGACAGTTCTTTGTCGCATAGACCGACGACCAATTTGTCTCGAATATGTTCACCAAAATTGCAGTGTTCTGAGAGTTCGTAAAGGTTACGCACAAACTCCTCTACAGCTTCACCAGACTTCTGGTCGCTCTGATAAAATCTGGCTCGTTCGTGTTAATTACGTTTCGACGTGGCACAAAATGATTGTCAAACTTGGCAATGACATTGTCAAATACCAGTTCTGGGTGCTCCACATCGGGCTGAGCAACGAAAACAAACGTGTTGTACATCGTGTCCGCCTACATGCCCATTACATAGATGAGTGTGTTGGTCCGGCCATCCTTCCGTCCAGGAGAAGTCAAACGGGTCTGGGGGATGAAATTTTGGTGGCATCTCCTTCTACCTGAACATGTTTTCGACCTTCTGTTGGGTCTCCCTGTGGCAGATTGTTGCGATTGTTACCGCTGCCACCATGTAGCAACCTCAACACCGTGAATGCATTGCCTGCAGAAGCACATGGCTTTATTCGTAAACCTATGACGTAGTACACAGAATACAATTAAAGCGGAACTCGCAACGAGCAACAGAAATATCACAACAGTCCCTAGGCCCGCTGCAGTCGGCGGGGCGATCTCCAGTCGTACCTAAGAAAGATGCTGGGTGGCCTGCAGTCGTCGTGACGATCTTTAGTCGTATCAACGAAAGAAGTCCGGTGGCGCTGCAGTAGTAGGGACGATCTCTAACCGTAGTAAAGAAAGACGTTGGGTGACGCTGCAGCCCCTGGACGATCTCTAGTCGCAGCTAAGGTAAGTCTCGGGCGCCCAGACGCTGTATAATGCATAGCATATACGAGGGTCTGGGGCAGAGCGCCGATTCTGTTGTGACGGTGATTTTATTTCAACACCCGTCGCTGATTGGCTAATCAGGGACAGAGCTAGTCATTCATTTCAATCCGCCGATTCCTCCCGTTTGAAAATCACAATCCGGCTGCTGATTGGGCAAGATAATTGATCATGTGATTTCATCACGGCGACGACCATAAATGTCAGTTGGGATTTTTCGACTACGTCTTCCAAACGGATGATGCCTTCCGGTACGGTGTTTCAGATCACTTTAGCAATCGATTCATTGCCAGATTCGGACATTTTGGAAGGTTCTGAGGTGAAATATAATCCATTAATGGAAGCAACCATCTTATGTCACGTGATCAGCTACAGCATTACCCACAATGCACTGTATTACAGTGGAAAAATGCCGGTGTGGCCCATGCCCGAGACTACAGCAAAGGAGGACGTGACGTTTAGTGGCGCTGCAGTCGTTGGGACCATCTCGAGTCGTACGTAAGAAAGACGTTGGGTGCCGCTGCAGTCCTCGGGACGATCTCTAGTCGTAGCTAAGATGTTAGGCGGCCCTGGAATCGTCGAGACAATCTCGAGATGTAGAATGATGGAAAGACACGAAGTGTTACAAATGATACAGGCCCGCGCAGGTACGACTCTAGGTCGTCTTTACGACTTCAGCGCCACCTACGTTTCTTTAACGATGACTCGAGATGGTCCAAACGACTGGATAACATGACTATAACAACGTCTTTGTTTTGTAACATCATCATTTGTGGATATAACCGCCCATAGTCGTTGTAACGCCCCGAGGTGGTTACTGGAGAAAAATAATAAGTAGAGATATATTGTGAATAGAGCATTCTCATTTTATTCGTCATTCATGCTGTGAACTTGTTACATGAAATCTGCAAGTCACTGTACCGCTGATGAAGTTCATCCGAGAGAATGCACGGCTATTTACGAGCACCAGCAATCACCTGCAGTTGAACGGTCCACCTTGGCGACCCATGCACCTCCCATTACAACAATGATAACTATGGCGACATTTTTGTCCATTTCCCAGGCACATTGGAGGTTGTCTGAAAAGAAAGATAAAATGTACATTTACACTCTTGTAGGAAAGTAAAGGGACAGCAAGTTTTCCTAGACAGACTCCAGAAAAACGATCACCAGGTACAGGGTGATATATCTATTAAAAATTAGTTGTGACAGGTCGTGTGACCACCCCAGACATCGGTGGATGTTGTCCTACTTGACCCATCACCCCGAACATGCGTGCAGTATCTTATATCCAGTAGCAGTGACAGAGAATTGTGTATGTTTTCTATACAGCATGTACACCCTTAATCAAAGGTAAATGCACACCTGATGAACTTAAATATTTCCCAAAACCTTCAGTGGATTAACTTTTGCTTTTTATGCAGATATTTAGGACCTTAAGGCACATTTTGAGACAAAAATTACCTTGATTTTTAATAAAATGCATTGCTGGTAAAAGTTCGTAATTTCCCTTAAAAAACGTGATTTTTTATTGGTCATTTCAAAGGAACCAAACAAACGCCACTTTAAAGCATGTTTGTTTCCCAGCAAAATGCTTTTTTCAGGTTTAAAAAATTCGGTGGTGGGCAGAAGTTACAGAGCATTTTTCCAAAATGAATTTCGTTCGGTTTTCCAGTCAAGTCAGGGCCATCTCATTTAGATCTGCCCAGCCTGTTGAATAATGTGAATAGGCCTATTCATGGCCTGGTCAACAATATTTACTCCTGGTGATACTTTATGGAGTAATCCAAGCCCAGGCGGT
>NMRB01004051.1:26597-46269 GCA_002633025.1 Notospermus geniculatus | reverse complement strand
TAAACAAAGAACACGTGTGTTTAGTCTAAAAATAGGTTAGGTCACCCTCCCACTTGAGAAGGAACAGCCATATAGTGACGTCACGGAGTACCTAAGCAGAACTTCCTTCCGGTTTTGCCGGACATGCAGGAAGAAAAATGTCCTCAGCAGGTTTGCTACCGATTGTGATAAAATGTATCAATTTCGCGGCAATAAAACACAAAGATCAGCGGAGAAAGGACAAGGCAGAAACGCCATACATCAATCATCCCATTGGTAACTAAATATAAAACTGTTACTCTCATGAAAACAGAGAAAAACAGTCATGAACAGTGGACACATCACGCTACACCGACCCGACACCGTGCCTGCCTGTACATTCGTCTGTACAAAATGTAGGCCTAGGCCCAATTTTCAAAAACTTTTAACTTCTTTAAAAAACTTTTAATTGAAAAAAAAACAGCCATATTCATGTTGAACACACATAATGATAACTCAATATATTCAGGAAGGATTTTGAGTTATGTGGTCTCATAAATTTAACACACAATCACGCCATTCATGGTGATAGCGTGATTGCAGGTGTACTGTTAGGCCATGGGAACTTGGGAATGAGTTTACCGTCCGCCGCCCGCATGGTGGTGGCGCCACCGCATGAAAAATTTCATTATTTTCAAAAATTTCATTATTTCCAAAATTTCCCCCCAAAAAGCTAAAAAATTAGTTCCAAGTGTCTTTTTTTGTTCATACCCTCTAAAATGGACTAAATTTACCCTACTGTGATGTGTTTCAATCATTCTGTTCTTCATTGGTCACGATGTCAATGGATTCAGAAGCATATCACGACCATGACCACGGCCACTCTGCAGAATGGGAGATGACTCCATCAGCCAATCACTGTATTTAAGAAAGACACTTGATTGTACTGGTAGTCCGTACCTTGTTTTTCACTTGAAAAGGGGTCAAAACAAAATAATGAAAAATAATGAATAATGAAAAAAAGCCTCATCACTTTTCAAAAAGTTTCGGACGGTAAACTCATACCTAAGTTCCCATGGCCTTACATACATGACATATGACTTCTTTTCTTGCTTTCCTCAGGGGTGGCCTACATACTGACAGAAGAGGGTGGCATCACTGACCCAGTCGTAATACAGGTAAGTAAGTAGGCCTACCTTCTCCACCCCCCAAGGAGCTCAAAGGCTGCCGAGGAGGATCCAAGCTCCTGTAGTAGGCCTATCTGCATTTCTTGTTTGGTAATAGGCCTACTCCCAGAGGATTTTGACTGAATATCCATTTGGTCTGTCTGAGCTCAGTCAATCAAAACCAGTCTCAACACGTGATTTTAAAAGCAAACTCTCTTTTATTAATAGGCCGCTCTTCTCCATGATACAGTTGAAGACACAGACACCACATTGGAGGAAATTGAAGGAATCTTTGGCAAAGAGGTTGCAGGTAAGTGACACAAACATTCATTTTTAAAAGGGCATACATTCGTTCCGCATGAATGCATGCGAAGATATCTCGAAAAAGAGCATTTTGTTCCGCATGAGTGCACATCTCAGAAAAAGTGTGTTTTTTACATTCGTTATGCATGAACGCACGAGAATATATCTCAAAGAAGAGCATTTTGTTGCCCCTGGGAAACTTGGCTCCTCATTTTCAATTTTGTTTCATTTTTTCAGGTGTAGTAGCAGAGGTAACAGATGATAAATCGCTCCCAAAAGAAGTACGTAAACAGCTTCAAATCGAGAATGCACCGAAAAAGAGCCCACAAGCAAAACTTGTGAAACTGGCCGATAAACTTTATAACCTTCGTGACTTGGAGAGATCAACCCCTGTTGGTTGGTCTGAAGACAGGGTGCGCGAGTATTTTGAGTGGGCCAAGAAGGTCATCGCTGGACTGCGGGGATCGAATAAGGTGCTGGAGGGGGCATTGGATGTTTTGTTCAAAGCTCGCGGAGTTTGACAGTGTTGATCTGATCCTGTAAAGATTTATGATTCCAATGGAATGGAAACGGGACTGCCTTAAATTAATAACAAAGTGAGTCGGAATGCGCACAGAAGAAGACCGAAGATGACACCAGACAACAATTACAGAAATGGACAAAGTCAAATTTCACAATGGGCAGACAATCCTGAAATCAACAAACCGTTGGTGTCACCTTGGACATGTTGGGTCTTCTGTGTGATTTTTCCGACTCATTTTGTTGTGCCGGGTCACAATTATGTTTGTGCGGAACGAATGTTTCACAGATTTAGGACTGCACATTTGGCAGGCTGGGAAATGTCTGTAGGAAGGGGGTCAAAGATCTCGGGAATGAGATTGCACAAGATGCCAAGGGATTGGCACATTCTAATGTTCAATGGGATGCTGGGCCTAATAAAATGTGAATACCACAGATGAGTTTTTTCTCGATATATCCTGGAAGAAGACGAGCAGTTAATATTTGCCGGGGGGACCCTCAACCCCCCCACCCCAAGAGCTTGAGGTCCTTGGAACAGTATCTTATAGTCTGTATGGAGGGCCCAGCTGGGGGCAGAGCCCCCGCCCCGCCCGCCCCCCCCCCCGGCCGGCAGCTCATAATGTCTGTGTACTACGCCAGTGTGGGACGCGCTTCCTCCAAAATCAGACGTGATGTCGCTGCGGCCGATGATGGACCATGGTAGCAGTTTAAAACCGTATCACGACGACCACAACAATATGTTAGGTCTCATGATACAGTTTTGTGATAAAACTTAACACCCTTTGTGAATGTATCCTTCCGAGCGCAATGATACACTTCCATCAATACTGTGTCAGGCATTAAATCTTTACTACGAAATAGTTTGAAATTAACATTTAAATAAAATAACAATAATAATTTAGAAAATTTATTGCCTTCTTTTGCCAAAATCTCCCTAAAACAATGAAGAACTATTTGAGAGTGAAAGAGTGAGACATAAAAATGGCCGCCATGAATCTTTGTCCTCAATTTCAGCCTTTGCCGGCTTCAAAAATGGGCAAACAACACACAATGTAAGACGAAATTCCTAATCATATGGATTATTTGGGTCAATGAGAGTATACTCTAAAATAATATCGACAGTCAGTAGGTCTGTCATGGAGATTTTCATCACAAAAGGCCCCGAGTCTCCGCTTTGATAGGCGACCGATTCTGCTGTGTCACGCCATGCACGCATTTCCTGCATGCATTCACTGCATGTATGCACACAGGCCTACATCTGATCTGATCTGTCATGCCTCACTTTCTTAATGATTGCACCCATGTCTCTGCCGAGGGATCTTAGGCCCCCTATCACATTGTATCATGCCTTTCTTTTCTTACTCAGTCTTCAAATTCAGCAAACTACATGTAAGTTAGGGATAACACAACAAGAACTTAAGAAGTCATACTCCTTGTCTTCGTAGGCCTAAAGGCCGAGGTAGGACGTCACAGGTTATTGTAGGTAGGACGACTCCTCCTGAGCCAGTCATATGTCACATCACTTTCATCTGTGGAAAGAATCCCACCAAGTCCAAGACTGGTTGGGTCATTAGGGTCGGCTAGGCCTAGTGGAAGAACTCAGGACCAGCTCTGCTGACCTATCACCTCAACACATTCACGAAGACAGAAGAAAGGAGAGGAGGAGGAGATCCTTGAAGCAATGGGGAGGTTGCCATTCTTTTTCTACCATTTGATGGCGCTGCGACCGTATCAACTTTTCAGCTGTGACGTTGTATGGAACGTCAGTGTCACACTACCGTGACGTTGTGGCTACATGCTCGCGCCCCACCTCACATTGCCACAGAGATGACGTCCTGAAGACAATGAAAAGGCCTGATACGGTCCCAGCGACATCTTTCCGTGGAGAAGTGGCGATGCCCTCATTGGGACCCTAGCTGGTCCTGATCAATTTCCCACCCAAAAGGCATTCATTGTGTTAGGACCGGGTTTCGGTACGCTGCCTTCTATTGAGCTATAGGCCTAGGATCCCCATTTGACTCTCCCACAGGTAATTGTTTTATGCATGATTGATCAATGACCATCACATTCAAACCTTACTTTCTATTTCAGGAGCCCAATGGTGACTTGTACGTCTGTTCTTGGCCTGAAATTCGACGGTGGTGTCATCCTGGCTGGTGATATGCTCGGTTCTTATGGCTCTCTGGCTCGATATCGCAACTGCCCTCGGGTTATGAAAGTCAATGAATCTACAATCCTGGGAGCCAGCGGCGATTATGCTGACTTTCAGTTTCTTCAAGAGACAATAAAACAAAGAGTGTAAGTTGTTGAAAAAACCAGCTCCTTATAGACCCGAAATCTCAACCAGAACCTTGATCTGAAACCGGCTGACGTGACACTGACGGCATCCATGATTCAGGAATGGTCGAGTCTGACGCAACGTCACTGTCGTTTACGTCAATTTGAAAACTGTCTATTGGTGTTCATTGACATTTGAAAGTTTTCCTGGTGATCTAAGTTTTCCTGGTGATCTAAGTTTTCCTGGTGATCTAAGTTTTCCTGGTGATCTAAGTTTTCCTGGTGATCTTTCGTAATGTGAAACTCAGATGAGTCTGGAAACAAGAAAAATGGAAGGAAACTTTGCTACCTACAACACCCAAACTGCTAATCAAACAAAAACTTTGATCAACAGTTTTGCTTCTCAAGTGAAAAAAGTTATTTTGATCCCCGGTTTAACTACGGCATTTCCTGCCTTGGTTTGCAGTTATCCAACATAAAGCACAAAAAACGACACACAAAATGATAGTAAAAGTAAAGTCATCTCCGAATTGTGTAAAGTGGACCACTAGCCCCACAATCTGTCTGAAACCTGCAGTGGGAATAGGCCTTAAGAGAGTTCAAGAATATCCAAAAATTGTATCTCTTTCTTCTTTCAGTCTTGATGAAGAATGCCTTGATGATGGTTTCACCTACACACCCAAATCTCTTCATTCCTGGCTGACAAGAATGTTGTACTACCGCAGATCCAACTTTAATCCTCTCTGGAACACGGTAATCGTCGGAGGGGTAGAAGATGGCGTCCCGTACCTGGGATATGTCGATAAGATTGGAACAGCATACAGAGGGAGCACACTCGCCACGGGTTATGGTTCATATATCGCTCTGGTAAGTCTCCATATGAGTTAAAATGGAAATCAGATTTCAGTTCTCAAAACTGGATGCCTGCATCTGCCTGGAGCTTTTCTTTTATGTAGGAATGTTTAGATCTGTGACTTCAGCCTTCTCATAGATGGAATGTGCCAGGGGGCGGATCCAGAATCATGGGAAAGAGGGGGCACAGCCAGCGGACATCGTGGAAAACCTCGGTCAAATTTTAATATCTTTTAATTTTAAAGGTTTTCCACAAAATAGAGGGGACACGGGCCGGGTGTTCCCCCTTGGATCTGCAACTGTGTGTATTGCCACAAAGTTTTCAATCTTCAGCTTTATGTTGCAAGAACTTTGAAAACTGCATGAATCTTTGAAACTAAATGTGACCCAGCAAATGCAGGTACTTGTCACAGGTGATCATCATTGGTCATCAGTTTACTCAACTATTATCAGTGCTGTCCACTACTATTGTCAGCCTGCAGAGACATACATTTCTACAGCTATTGTGTTGTAAGGCCAATAACCCTTTATTTGTTTGGGACAAGTGCCTACTTTTGCTAGAGTGGGTCATAACTTGAGTACAGCCATGATAAGAATCGCCATGAAATATGTGATAATCTCCTCTGTTTGATTTTTGAGCCCCTCATGCGGGATGCGGTCGAGAAGAACCCGAACATGACGGAGGTCCAGGCCTTGAAGTTGATCGATGACTGTATGAAGGTGTTATTCTATCGTGATGCTAGATCTTTTAACAAGGTACGCTCGGGAGGAAGAAGTCGAGAATTAAGTTGCTGGGATTTATTTCTGTGTACCACCTCAGAAACCGTGCGCTGGTTGAAAATCATTTTAAGAAGATGTCCATTTTTGCCCCTAAAGCGGGCTGCACACGGGTGCAATTTTGCCTCCAATATGGAGATTTTTACCTCCTATGTGCAAATGTCATCGTGTGCGGTGGTCAGAGGCAGATGCGGAGACGGATGTTTTGCCTCCAACGCAGATCAAACATGATGGAATTACGTCACGCCATATCTACAATCGTGTGCGGCGGCTGACGCACCGTTTGCGGTGACAGGATGCCGAGACAAACAACTCCTATGTCGTGTGCGACGAGTGAGGTTCTGATGAGTTGTGATATGAGCATTTTTTTACCAGTTTCCCTCCACAAGAACTTCTCCTGTTCAGCTCATTTTCCTCAAGTTATCATTGACATCGTGGTGTGTTATTCTCTTGCAGTACCAAGTAGCAATCTGTACAGCAGATGGGGCAAGAATAGAGGGACCTATCACATCACAAACAGACTGGAGTATTGCTGATAAAGCAAGGTAGGGCCTAGCAAACAAACAGAGAATTATATAGATCATTCTCAAATTGACGTGAACAACAAAGATCTTCACACTTCCGCTGAAATCTCAACCATACCTCAATCTGAAACTGAATGAGTGATGCAGAGAACCCCACGACAGTAACTTCGATGATGTTCCACCAGGGTCAACCATTGCTGAATCATGGATTGCATCATGTCACCTAGTTTCAGATCGAGGTTCTTGTTGAAATTTCAGCGGAAGTGTGCAGATCTGCAAATTTGAGAATCGTCAATTGGCCACTTTCTTCAGACTTCTGTCAGAACAAGTTCCAGAACTGGTCAGTTGACTTGCCAGAAAACAAACCTTGACAGTTGAGAACATGGTTGCCACAGGGCATTAAAAAGCATTAAAAGTCATTATCTCCATTCTGTGCTTTTTTAAGGCATTAAAAAGGCATTATTTTTACTGCAAAGCAAACAGAGGCATTAAAAAAGGTCTTAAATTAGGCCTTATATAGTAGGTGTTGTGTCAAAACAGCATTGCTCAAGCGCGCTGTTAGGCCCTTGGGCTTAATCACTTTTAGACCAAGTGATTTCAGCAATGGGTGACAGAGCATTGATTGCACTGCAGGGCAATCATGCATCCCTGAGCAGGAACCTGGTAGGTTGACTTAGTGCTTGGCTTGTACTCAATCATGTCAACAATAAAGGAAGTTCAAAAACGTTTTGTTATCTTTGACTCGGATGTGCAATTTGAATGAATATGAAGCCCGAAAATGTTGTGAATTGGCATTAAATTATGCCTAGACGTGGCATTAAAAAGGCATTAAAAGTCATTAAATGTGTTGTTGTGATTGCTGTGGCAACCATGGAGAAACTAGCGGAGCTGGTACTTATTCCAAGGATGTCATGAGGTGACACTGCTAAGGCCCGTTTCCACTACAGCCAATTCCTCCATGGTTTGTGGCGAGCGGCGCAGTTTTCACAGGGTTTTGGAGAATCCTTCGATGGTTTAACAATAGATGGCGTGTAAATTATTCCAATGTCTTTCGAAACCGCTCTGCTTGCCGTCAACTGTGGCTGAATCCGCTGAAGTAGAAATGGGGCTCTAGTGTCTTCGGTACAACATCTCGCAGTGTTGCCCGGTCGGGAGAAAATGTGACCCGGCACAACAAAATGAGTCGGAATGCGCACAGAAGAAGACCGAAGATGACACCAGAGAACAATTACAGAAATCGACAAAGTCAAATTTCACAATGGGCAGACAATCCTGAAATCAACCAACCACTGGTGTCACTTTGAACATCTTGGGTCTTCTTATGTGTGCATTCCGACTCATTTTGTTGTTCCGGGTCACAAAAATGTCAAGCATGTTCCTCATTACCCAATGTCGGTGTGGCCTGAATGTTTTCTGAGATAACGCGAGTTTATCAAAGCCTGGGATAATATTTTCCATCCAGTTTATAAAAGTTGTTTATTTTCTCTTCAGGATTGAAGATTAACGAAGGACGATCAAGGAAGACATGTCATTCATCATGTGGATTCTATCTGGCATCATATTTATTGACAGACAGCAAAGATTTTGTTTACATTGGACTTGAGATTTCGATAAAGAACAAGGATAGGGAAGATTTCTCTGACTGGAGATGTGGACTTGTTTTAAGTTAGTGTCACTACTCCCAGGGCACACCTTGGTGGTCGGATTCAGTGTGACTGACGAAAATCTACTAAAGGTCAGCATGTGTCACAAGGGCAAAAAGGAGTCCTCTATGGCTGAGTTTACATCAAGGCACAAAATATCGATTTTCTTGGCACAAAATCTTTGACATGCCTTTTATTTTCATCCATATCTCTAAAACTATTGGGAATATTTTGATGAAAATTGGTGTGTAGTATAACCTTGACCTGATAAACACAATATTAAACAGCATTTTTGTTCATTCTTAACCAGTGTCGCCCTCTCTTCTGCCGTACCTGCCTCAGCAACCGCTCGCCGTATCAGGATGAAACCATCACCATTGTCTTCCTTGGCCTCCAAATACCCAGAGTACCATTTTTCAACATCATACGATCACTCCTTCATAGATTTCTTACCATCATTTTTGGGGGAAATCTGATGACACGCCTGCCTCAGCAACCGCTTGTCGTATCAAGATGAAACCACCACCATTGTCTTCCTTGGCCTCCAAACACCCTCTGTACCAATTTTCAGCATCATACGATGACTCCTTCATGGTTATTTTCGACTTTTAAACTCGGTCATCCAGCGTTCGAACTTAGAAATGTTACGGTCTCCCGAGCCAAAAATAGAGAGGTTTCAGGCTGAATCGCCTCAATGTCAGCGTAAAAAAACTTCCGTTTCGCGTCGATTTTGCCCTGAAATCTGACGTTTAGCGTCGAAATTTTCTGACTTCGCCAAATTTTCGGCTGCTCTTCACCAGAAAATCGTCAAACATTAGTGGGGTAGCCTTTTTCAACCCTCGAATTTTCATATTTTCCCATAAAGATTTTGGCCGATTAACTGTCGCTACAGTGAATTTCTCTGTCAGAGCAGCCTGTCCAGACAGTTTTTAGCTGTCAGAGCAGCCGACTCGACAGTTTTTTCTCTCTCAGCTGTCGAGGTTCAGCCGAAACGTCTCTATTTTCGCCTCTGGAGGACCGTAAAATTTCAAAGTCCAACGCTGGATAAGCGAGTTTAAAAGTCGAAAATAAACATGACCTGACCTACATCACAGAGTACAGGGCATCCTTGCAAACGTCAACTGGAATTCTCCTGAGTTTGACATTTTCAGGATTGGCCTGTTACCATGACGACTAAATAAACAAGACTAATGAATAAATCAACATCACCACTTTATTTTATGCACATTATCTTGGAAATATTATGAGTCGTGTCACCGTTAACAGTCAGTTTTCTAACCTTGGTTAGCGATCCTGCCACAGGAGGCGCTGAGTTACACTAGAATTATTTATTAATCATTTGCAAAGGGCCTAAGTTCAAAGGTCATATCCTCTTATCAAGCAGAGCAGAAAGTGTTTTCAATAATTAAAGCAAATTACACGCCTACCATAGGAACTGTCTCCATAGCAACCAAATATCTGGTTGCTACGGTAACATGACAACAATCTACACTTCTAATCCATTCTACATTTTTTTTTCACATCCAGACACACTTTTTCACATTTTACATGTTTCAATTCATGTTTTTCACATGTCTTGAAGTCACTGTTACACCCATCTATCTTTTCTTGAACATGCACACAACATACAACGAGTCTTCCCTAAAAAATCATATCTACAAACTTGTATCTTAGCATAATCGACCAGGAATGGCACCGGACTTCAGCCACCGAAGTCATGCGGGAAAAATATCAGAAGAGCTCAACAGAATCCAAAGAAATCGCTTATAACCACATTTTCATGTTAAATATCTCCCAAATGTGGCCAACAGCACTTGATCGCTTCAAAGTTCTATCCGTCCTTTTCACTAAGATTAATTTTCTTATTTGTCGCCGATCATTTTAAGTCCGTCACACATGAAGTAACTCTGTTGCAAATGACCCTATTACAGCATGTTTCGTATCATGTAGTTTAGAATGCCTCCGTTTTTGAAATACTCCAACTCCACCTCCGTGTCAAAGCGTGCGAGAACTTGGAAAGAACGTCCGTCATGGACCTGAAAAATAAAGAACAGATCAGCACACACTGTTTTACCTGTCAGTCAACGGGATTGACGGGAAATCGGTCAGGTGAGATGTTCTCAATTCATTTCATTAACTCATCAACCAGCTGGGTACAACACCTTGGGCCGTATGCACCAACGAAGATTATCTTGAACTCAGGTTGAGCCACAACTTTTCCATTGTCACATCATGCCCTGGCAAACCTGAACAACTGAAAAGCTGTGGCTCAACCTGAGTTCAAGATAATCTTCGTTGGTGCATACGGCACACAAAGTCATCTATTAAAAGGCTTGAGGTAGGAGTTTTTGATTAGCAACTTTGCGAATCACATTTAAGAACAGGATATACAAACTGAGAGTTGTAATCTCTCAATCAGACGGGGGCGGGCCTAGTTTTGTCGGCCGTCACAACAACAATCATTCTATACTAACCTTGACCTCATAGGTCTGTCCTGGTTTGAGCTCATCTGGCAACACAATAGAGAAACGTTCCTTGCCCGTCAGGCCATGCGTCTCCGCTGATTCGTTTTCAAGATACTGCAACGGCATGATGCCCATCCCGACGAGGTTACTGCGGTGGATTCGCTCGTAGCTTTCAGCGATTACAGCACGGATGTTCTGTAAAATGGAACGAAAAAACGCTTATAGGTTGATCTGAATGGACATTGCAAGGCAATGAAAGAGAGACAACTGATGACAACAGTGTCGCTCAGAAAGAAGGCCCAAGGTCTGAAACAAATCTCGGCCTGTCATCAGAAACTCTGCTGCACACAGAGAACATTCCATCCACGATCCACAATAGCATTCTTCCACAAGTATTACTTCTTGAAAGACAATGTGGAGTATGAGGCCAGCACTGGAAAGTGTCCATGAGCTCGAGGCCCTGCCACTAGCAGACACCATATCCTTGGCATTTTCCTAGAACCAAAATAAACCTAGGCCTATTCATATTAGTTGACCTACCAGCATCCATGGTCCCTTTGCCGCCCAATCCCTCGACGACCCAGAACCATATTCCTTCCCGGCCAGGATGATGACCTGTCTGTCCTCCGTACGGTAACGTTCCGCGGCATCAAAGATATCCATCTAGGGGAGAAAAGGATGGCGTGAAAACATCCCAATGTGACGGAGGTTGAGACATGATCCTCCAAAACTCATCATCACCCCTCACTACAAGTGCCCAGACTGGCCAGACTTTAACTACCTAGACAAATCTCAACCACAATCTCATTCTCAGTCTGAAACTGAATGACGTGATGCAGACAACCCCACGACAGTGACTTCGATGACGTTGCATCAGGGTTGATCATTGCTGGCTGAATCACGTCACCTGAATCATGGATTGCATCACGTCACCTGGTTTCAGATCGAGGTTGTGTTTGCGATTTCGGCGGAAGCGTGCACATCTGCGAATTCGAGAATCGTCTATTCAAATACCCAATGGCAGGCAGCCTGACACTTTTGGACACTTTAGTGAGGGGTGTCACTTCAAGAATATCCTTCTTCAAAACATGCTGTTAGTTCCAAGAGTTTTTTCAACGACAAGACCTTCATTTTGAATGTAGCAGCTGACTTACAAGAGGAGGCAATCAGAGGCATCCCCCTATCGTCGCCATTGACATTGATTTGTGCACCGTATGCAACCGGCTACCTACAGTCAGAGGTAGCCAGTCGGCTTAATTAGTGCAGTAAGAGAACCTTAACTGGTCTGAAAGGATCAAGTGATGCACGGAATGAGCCGCTCTTTGCGTTCCCCCCAGGAAGGTTTCTGGCGAGTCTGGGGTAGATGTGAAGCACTTCAAGACAGTATCATGCCAGTGGCAAGCATAATATGAGATAGTCACAGGCCTTTCCGTTTAAGACGAGCTAAAATGTGGATGCGCCTTGCAAAATTTTTATTGTTTGCGAGGCGTATGCACGTTTTAGCTCACCTTAAAAGACAAGGCCTGTAGTCACGTTATTATGAGCAACTTTAGTGTCATTAGAGGTCGCCTTTTAACGATCCTAGAACGCCACAAAATTTTACGTCACAGACGTTAGCCATGGCATTCACGTCATTTGGATGACATTGTGGCGTGCACTTCTCTGTGATGACATTGTGGCGTGCACTTCTCTGTGATGATGCCAAATTTCACAACGTTGGACTGCTAACTGGTGGTGGCCTCTAACGGCAGTAAAGTCTCCAATTCTAAGAAGTAAAACTCAGCCCACCTGTTCACCCGATGGAATGTGTTCTGTCTTGGCACCAGCTTTCCCAATGAACTTGTTCACCAGACGAATATTGGCAAACGTCCCACGCGCCATGACCGCATCGTTACCGCGACGTGAACCGTACGAGTTGAACTCACGAGGGGTCAAACTGAAAATGGATGAAAACTTGTGTGAAAGTTGTGGAAATATGGGCCCAATTTCACAAAGGGTGTTTAAGACAGACATGTCGTCAACCGAGAATTAACAAGGTCTAACTGCATTTTTAGCTTGACCCAAATTCCCTGTGCTTTTAGTCCCTTATAAGCACAGGAAGTTAGGGTCAAGTAAAAAATGCAGATAGACCCAGTTAATTCTCAGTTGACGATGTGTAATTTCACTAAATGTACACACTTCCACCATGCATTTGATGAAGTTTAACATGCGTCCAAGTCTCAAACACCCTTTGTGAAATCGGCCCATGAAGTCGATGAAAGACGGTCATCACTTTAATACTCAACAATTATGACTGCTGTCCACTTTATTTTCAACCTGGGCTGCAGAGACGGACATTTCAGCTATTGTGTTGTACGCCGTTAACCCGTTCCTCGGTTGCGACAAGTGCCTAATTTTGGTGGACAGGTCACATATTACATTACTTACCCTCTCTTTCCAAGATAACGAGCAGCAGGACTTGACCTAGCGATGCTGCCAGCCGGGGATATGTGATCCGTCGTGACAGAGTCACCGAGATTGAGCAGGACGTGTGCATCCTCAACACCTTTGCTGTCCGGTACGTCTCGCGTCTGAAAGAATGTGGAATAATCAATTTGACCGGACGTCATGTTCTCCCCGACACTGACGGTAACTGATTTCACGATGGCGGCTCTGGTCGAAATGAAGATCAGGACAAGACCATTTTTGATATGAATCTTCCTCTGGTCATTCAACCATCTTGGGTCCGATTCCGTCATGGAGTATGGGACGCAATAGACAAATCGCAAATTGACGTAAATGACAAAGATCTGCGCACTTCCACCGAAATCGCAACCATAACCTCGGTCTGAAACTGAATGACGTGACGCAGACAATCCCACGACAGTGACGTCGAAGATGCTGCGTCAGAGTCGACCATTGCTGAATCATGGATGGCGTCACGTCAGCTGGTTTCAGATCGAGGTTGTCGATGCGATTTCAGCGGAAGTGAGCAGATCTGCGAATTCGAGAATTGTCTATTGGGGACATTCTGTAGGTAGGCTCTACCCTTCCTCACCCTCAACAAACGGACCCAATATCAATTTGATTGTACAAATACAGTCTTCTTTGAACTGAGTGGAAACTTTCCAGCCGCACGACAACAAAGACAGATGCTACAGATAGAAGCAAGGGTATGAAAACACAATGACCAACTGGTGATTCCAAGTTGGTTATTTCTTGAGGACGACAATGAAATAAACCAACCCTTACCATGCCCTCAAAAAACGGCGGTGATTTAATATACGTGGATGCCGCGTCCCACGGATACAGCAGACTCTCTGGCGCCTCTAGCGCGTTCCAGCGATCGTTCCCATCCTGTATGTTAGAATAAACCTCCTTGAACATCGACGGGATGACAAACTTTCGCTCGACGTCCTGGATCTCGTCTCGTGTAGGCCAGATATCACGTAGGAAGACCGGTTTGCCGTCCTTGTCAGTTCCGATTGGTTCGACCTCGAAGTCGATCAAGACCGTCCCCGCCAGGGCGTAGGCGATGACAAGTGGTGGCGAGGCGAGATAGTTTGCACGGGTCAGTGGGTGGATTCGGCCCTCGAAGTTTCGGTTACCTGATAGGACACCACAGGCCACAAGGTCACCCTGAAAGAGACGATTGTGTTTATTTAGCCCTAAGGACACTCTCCCATGCAGGAGTACCTTCAGAAACTTGCAGCTGAAGTACAGTGCACCCTCGCTCTTACGAACCTCGATTTTATGAACTCCCGGATATTACGAACCCAACGTCTGGCTCCCAAAATTTCATGACGTGTGTTAATCCTCGCTATTACGAACTCTGCGTTAGTACGAACTTAACCCTTGGAGACCGCAGGGTTTAATAGCGAGGGGGACTGTATTTGATCTCGTAGAAGCAAAAATCGACCACGTACCTTTTCAATCGCTTCAGCAACAGGTTCAGCGAGTGGTCCACTGTTCCCTATACAGGTCATACACCCGTAACCAACGATGGAGAAGCCGAGCTCCTCAAGACTCGGGATAACGCCAGACTCCGTCAGATAGTACGTCACGACGCCGCTACCGGGGGATAAACTTGTTTTTATGTATGGTGGCACCGATAGGCCGGCTTCGACTGCTTTCTTGGCAAGGAGACCGGCGCCCAGCATCACGGAGGGGTTACTTGTATTGGTACAGCTTGTAATGGCGGCTATGACGACGTCGCCGTGTTTCAACGTGTAATCTTTCCCATCAAACGTCATCGGGATCGCCGTGGACCTCTTCTCTTCTGGAATTGCGAAACCCTTGAAGCCGACTTTGGCTTCAAGACATCGCTGGAAGTCGGCTTTCATGTCGGAGACGGTAACCTTGTCATGGGGACGTTTAGGGCCTGAGCAGCAAGGAACGACTGTGCTTAGATCCAGCTCAATCACCTGGAAGGACGAGACGCAGAAATTAATGTCAAGAAATCTGTCAAGTCCGCGACTATAAATTGTATTCGGACCAGAAATTGTAGGTTCAAGTCTTAAATTGATCTGCGCACTTCTGCCGAAATCGCTAACACAACCTCGGTCTGAAACTGAATGACGTGACGCAGACAACCCCAAGACAGTGACTTTGATGACGTTGTGTCAGAGTCGACCATTGCTGAATCATGGATTGCTCATGTCACCGGTTTCAGATCGAGGTTTTGATTGCGATTTTGACGGAAGTGCGCAGATCTGTGAATTCGAGAATCGTCTATACATCGTCTGAATATCAGCAGAAGCTTTAAAGTTTCTTTGCCTCGGCTCTTATACCTCTTGCTTTGCCAAGTCTCTGGAGTCGCTAGTAGCTGAGATGGCACACCCATGGCTTGGCTACAATGAACCGATATGTGGCCTAAGGTCTTATTCCCTTTCCTGCAGAACTTGAATGTCTCTTGATGACATGATGACATACAGATATCTCACCTCTGAAAATACTGGATCTGTTGTTTCGTCTGAGAAATCTCGGAACATATTCGTGGCACGTAAATATGCCTCAACGAACGCCACCATATCGTCATTGCGCCCGGTTTGCTTCAAATACAACATGCTCATACCGTCGACGGGGAAGTAACCGACGGTGGCGCCGTACTCTGGACACATGTTGGAGATTGTTGCTCGGTCGGCGATGGATAGCGTCGTCACGCCGGGACCGAAGAACTCCACGAATTTTCCCACGACGCCAACTTGTCGTAAATGCTGAAACAGAAAAGACACAGAGGGTAAGTTTTTAAGATCATGGGAGTGAATATCTGGCCAGAAGATCTCCTTGAGATTACTGGGGTCCAGGATTCTCCTCACGAAATGTTGGGGGACCCGGGTTCTCCACCAAATGTGAGGGATCTGGGATTTCTCCACCGGCTGTTTGGATTCGGGGTTCACCACCACACAATGGAGGCACTGGCAGAACTAATCCACGCGGCGCTGACTATCAACCAGGAGCCATGTTCCCGAAGCTATCATTAGGTTAACGATGTCGTTGAAACAGGGAAAATGCATAGCGTAACGACATCACATGGGTCCAGGTCAGAACTGTATCATTGGAAGTGAGGCTAACGTTGTTTTCCAATTAATTCTGAAGAACACACCCTGTTTTCAATTTTTTGTAACGTCAGAACGACACCTGACGCTTGATGACGTTCAACAATCACAAAGCGTTTTAACCTGGTTGATGATCAGCGCCTCCTTTTGTTTGCTGGTTTTGATACAGAAATCTGAATCAACATGATGGTCCACAGACAGTAGAGGTCATTTTTGAAACCTCTCACCTTAGTGATTGTTAAGACGACATCCGTTGATGTAACAAGAGGACCCAGGGTTCCTGTGATCTTGTACCCGACAACTTTAGGTAGCACCATCGATATTGACTGGCCCAGCATCACTGCCTCCGCTTCGATACCACCGACACCTGTAAAATGTTACAGCCGCGTTACAATGCAAATTCAGTTGATTAGAAATGTTAAGGAATCTTTGGTGAAGGTCAGGTTTTGTCAGAAGTTGAACAGGTCACAGACTGGAAGCTACCATAGTAGCATCCCGAGGTATCAATCATTCTTAGCCCTTAGCTACTCATGTCAGCATGCCGTGACGATAGAGCAAGTGCAAGGAACCACTGATTACCTCAGGATGCACAGCAGAGCTCAGCTTTGTTCACCTGCGTGTTCGTGTCGCGTGTGCCTCGATGTAAACTCAGCCTAACAGACATGACAGAGAGGCCTCTGGTGGCAAAAACTAACATGCATTTTAAGGTAAATCATGCCAAATCATTTACCTTACAATTTAAAATGGCCTCAATGACGATGACTTTTTAACCTCATAAACTTTTTAAGTTTCAAGTGCACGACAACCATTTCCCAGCTTCCGACACCAGTCATGGATACAAGATATAATACTTACCCCAACCGACGACCCCAAGACCGTTGATCATGGTCGTATGACTGTCCGTGCCGACCACGCTATCAGGGAAGAGGAGGTTGTCTTGGTTGAACACGACGCGGGCTAGATACTCCAGGTTCACCTGGTGGACGATACCAGAACCTGGTGGAACGATCAGCATGTTTTTAAACGCCTTGGCCCCCCACTGAAAGAAAGGGAGAAGAGGTATGGATGAACTTCATGCCGACAGACAACTTTCAGAGACACGCTGAAACCAGAAAAGAAGGTGTGTACATGTATAATGTAGCAGCTGACCTTCAGCAAGGACACAGATATGGCGTCCGAAGCAACGAGTCAGTCGCGTTTTTCTGTGCACCGTATACCACTGACTGCCTCAGGGGACAGGCAACCAGTCGGCTTAATTAGTGCAGGAGATATCAGTTACAAGATATCTGAATCAAGAAAGTTACGATGATTTACAGGGCACTCAATCAATGTAGCAGCCAACACGCACAGGATTCAAGTATGACTCCCTGATAGCAAGTCAGCTGCGTTGTTCTGTGCACCGTATACCACTGACTGCCTCAGGAGACAGGCAACCAGTCGGCTTATTTAGTGCATGAGAAATCAGCCACCGGTATTAAAGGTCTGACTCATGGAAATAATTACGAGATTCACAGGGCACCTCAATCAGTGTCGCAGCAACTTGCAAGGACCCAAAAGTGAGCCCTACATTGCAAGTCAGTTGCATTTTTCTATGCACCGTATACCACTGACCGCCTCAGGAGACAGGCAACCAGTCGGCTTAATTAGTGCAGTTAGAATCAGTAATATTTTGGCCTAGATGCTATTAATGTCACACTAATTTTGTATGATATTGAATACGTGTAGCAGCCAAAGTGCAAAGGACCCAAAAGTGAGCCCTACATTGCAAGTCAGTTGCCTTTTTTTGTGCACCGTATACCACTGACTGCCTCAGGAGACAGGCAACCAGTCGGCTTAATTAGTGCAATAAAACCTGTTTAAGTTTGGCCTAGATGCTAAAGTCGCAATAATTTTGTACAATATTGAATACGTGTAGCAGTCAACATGCACAGGACCCAAAAGTGAGCCCCACATTGCAAGTCAGTTGCATTTTTCTGTGCACCGTATACCACTGACTACCTCAGGAGACAGGCAACCAGTCGGCTTAATTAGTGCAGTTAGAACCTGTTTAAGTTTGGCCCAGATGCTAGAAGTCACAATAATTTTGTATGATATTGAATAAGTGTCGCAGCCAACATGCAAAAAGGACCCAAAAGTGAGCCCTACATTGCAAGTCAGTTGCGTTTTTCTGTGCACCGTATACCACTGACTGCCTCAGGAGACAGGCAACCAGTCGGCTTAATTAGTGCAGTTAATTAATTAGAACAGATTGAGTTATTTCATCATTCCAGCCGTCTCACCTTGAGAAAGTTAAACCTTTCCTTGTTCCGTTCAAACTCTAGTTCCTGATTCTTGACCAAGGCGGCAGCACTGAAATAGAACAATACAACATCAGAATGATGGTAAGAAATACATCCAGCGATCGCACACCAAGGAATAGAACATCCAACATTTGAAATCTTCTGGTTCATTTCATTATGAGTTGTGGTCATTAGTCAGTAGCCAGTAATCTCCATCCTGAGGAATGAGTGGTCTTTGTACGTATTATCTCAGGCACTGCACGGAGTGTGAGATGATGTAGAGGCCAAACTCTCCCTTGCAGTGATGTAGGGTGCTAATGCAAAGAACCCCTGATTACTCCTGGGCCGACAGCCAAGAAACTCCGATAGCACAAACAGTGCCTAACAGAGGTATGCAATGCCTTTTACCATTACAGAGTTTCTCTGTTCGGCCCTGTTACCGGTAGTGCTACAGTATCGGAGTTTCTTGGTGGTCAGCCCAGGTTGGTAGTCCATGGTAGCAAGACAAATGGAATCTTTTTATTGCCAAACCAGGAAATTTTGGTCCGTTGCAAAACAAAGCTATCAAGACATATATAGAACGGCTTAGCACATAGTTGCTGTTCTACACTCCGTCAGGCTTGCTTTAAACCAGAATAAAGAGCAATTTTTGAATTCTTTGTTCTATGAACTGATGGATTAGTGAACTGCTGACTACAAGCATCAGCTAACACAGAAAAGACATGCAGTACAGGCTGCTGTAGGAGTTGATTTTGACCGTGCAGGGAGGCCAAGCTATGAAGGCGTGCCTTCACAAAGGAGATCTCTCGCATGATATGGCTCTCAATGGTCAATTTACTCAGACGATTCTCGAATTCGCAGATCTGCGCACTTCTGCTGAAATCGCAACCACAACCTTGATCAGAAACGAGTTGATGTGACGCAATCCATGATTCAGCAATGGTCAACTGACGCAACGTCTTCGAAGTCACTGGTGTTCTCTCTCTGTGTCACATCAGTCAGTTTCAGACCGAGATTGTGGTTGCGATTTCAGTGGAAGTGCGGATCTTTGTCGTTTACGACGTCAATTTGAGAATATACTGTATATTGTTGGCTTCGTTTCAGCTTAACACCAGTGGCACAAACAACCATAGTTGCCCATTGCAAGCCTAACTCTTGCGAGAAGAACTCTCACAGGGAGTAATGCCTTCAGGCACACATTTACAGGCATGATATTTTGACTTTCAAGTCTTTGGGATACCGAAATCATTGGTAATTTAAGGGTGGGGTACCACCAAACCTCTGCAAGGGTTAAAACCACAGACATATCTGTTCCAGAAGAAATAATAAAGATCCCTTATAGCCATAATGGAGGCGGGTTAAAAAATGCAAC
>NMRB01004051.1:0-11784 GCA_002633025.1 Notospermus geniculatus | reverse complement strand
CCAGGGTCTTAGTTTTCTAGAGGTCTTAGGTCTTGGGTCTTAGGTCTTTGCTTTCTAGACACCCCAACCAAACAACGTGATTTTCATGCGGATTTTGGGCAAAAAACGGGAAAAAGAGGTCTTCTGCCCCCCCCCCCTGACAGGCTCCTCCCCCCCGGACCAAAAATTTAAATACGGCCCTGGAATGCCCCCAAAATGCTAACCCTTTCTCGGTCACTAGGGGGTTGTGTGTAAAAAACGTCCTGACACATCCTCTACACGACTTAGTACTTTCTGACAATGCAAATCGAACGACCAAATTGCCGAGTTCAGCCCAGCGTATATTCTATATAAATCGCCGTATCCGTATACCGTATACCGTATAGAGTATACCGAATACCGTATACTTCTATGTACAGGAAGCCTTATGCGAGGGTCCGTGGGTTCGATTCTGGTAGGAAGCAATGTCTTTCACCTTTGAAACTCGATTTCTATTTCGTAAGTAACAGAGAGGAAATAAAAATTCGTAATTCGATTCAGAATGAGGTGTCAGTCACCAAGGCAACGTGAGTGATCAAAATTGAGGTCACGATAGAAATGTTGGAACCGACTACGTGATGTATTATAATCAGACCATTGCTCCTTCTGTAAGCTCCCACATCCTCGCATATTATTTTTAATAGGGACTACACGACACGTACACGTACACGTACACGTACACGTACACGTACACGGTGAAGTGGAATAAAAAAATAAGCAGAATTAAATTCTACATAAAAAAAGTACCATATTAAAATAATAGTGCGGTATGGTGTGTCAAGAAAACAACTCCCGTAGGATTTTTGATTTTTTTGCAGTTCTGGGTTCTTTAGGGTCCAAACTGTCAGAAATTATTGGGGTGCAAATTTTTCAGACCCCCACCCTCTTTTGGGGGTGGGGGTGGTGGGTTGGGTGGAGGGTGTCACCCGTTTTAGGACCCGTTTTAGTGTGGGGGACCTAAAACGGGTGACACCCCCACCCCCACCCCCACCCCCACTCCCACCCCCGAAAGAGGGTGCAAATTTTTCAGACCCCGGGTCTGAAAAATTTGCACCCCAACAATTTCTGATCGTTTGGCCCCTAAGGAACCCAGAACTGCAAAAAAATCAACTTTAGCACAAAAATCCTACGGGAATATAGACAGGTCCATGCCAGGCAAAAATGGCCCTTTTTTCCAGTCAAGGTTTTCTCTATTGATTTGTCTACTTTGGGGCACACTCTTTGAAATAAGCCTCTGGGCCACCCTGATTTTGCCTCAAATCCAATATGGCTGCCCCAGATATTTCAATGTACAGCAAACTTTTTTCTGGTCCATTTTACGCCCCATAAATGTATTACAAACAGATAGAAACATGATGCTAAACTTCCAAAATAACACATTAGAAGTCGTCTGTGACGTCTCCGTGACGTCATATCAGCGCAATCACCCCAGATATTTCAATGTACAGCAAACTTTTTTCTGGCCCATTTTACACCCCATAAATGTATTACAAACAGATAGAAACATGATGCTAAACTTCCAAAATAAGACATTGGAAGTCGTCTGTGACGTCTCCTTGACGTCGAAATAACATCATATCAGCGCAATCATCCCAGATATTTCAATGTACAGCAAACTTTTTTCTGGCTCATTTTACGACCCATAAATATATTACAAACAGATAGAAACATGATGCTAAACTTCTAAAATAACACGTTAGAAGTCGTCTGTGACGTCTCCTTGACGTCGAAATGAACTCCTAGCAGCGCAATCGCCCCACGTATTTCAATGTACAGCAAACTTTTTCCTGGCCCATTTTACGCCCCATTAATGTATTACTAACACATAAAACATAAAACATGATGAAAAACTGACAGATCAACGCATTAGCTTAATTCTGACATCTAAATGACATCATTGTAGTGCAATCACCCACTGAATTGTTTCAAATATGTATTTCATTTCCCATTCTTCATGATCATTTCGCCCCATATTTGGCCAGATTAGATAAAGAATTTCCCTTTCAGAATCCTTGAATATTGACGGACAATAGAAAAGACTCCTGGACCCATATTCATAAAACTAAGTCTAAGTGTGATGCTTAACCTTTGTTCAACACAAAAGATAAGTATCACACTTTAACTTAAGTATGTTTATGAATATGGACCCTTGAGTCCTGGCTCAACTGATTCATCGAATCCATATAATGAATACTTGTACATAAAGACAATAACATTTTTGAACAGGTGAATTCTGGCCAAATATCAGGCGAAATGATCATGACGAAACGGAAAATACATATTTGAGACAATCCGGTGGGTGATTGCACTACAATGACGTCATTTAGGCATCAAAGGAGATGCCGCAGAAAGGGGTAAATCTGGCAGTTCTTCAACAGGTTTTTATGTGTTGGTAATACATTCAGGGGCCAGAAAAAAGTTGGCACTACATGTATATTGAACTATCTGGGGAGACTGCGCTGCTATGACGAGGTCATTTCGCCATCAAGGAGACGTCACAGACGACTTCTATTAATGTGTTATTTTGGAAGTTTAGCATCACGTTTCTATCTGTTTTTGTGGTTCATTAATGGGGCGCTAAATGGGCCAGAAAAAACTTTACTGTACATTGAAATATCTGGGGTGACTGCGCTGATATGATGTCATTTCGACGTCAATGAGACGTCACAGACGACTTCCAATGTCTTATTTTGGAAGTTTAGCATCGTGTTTCTATCTGTTTGTAATACATTTATGGAGCGTAAAATGGACCAGAAAAAGTTTGATGTACATTGAAATATCTGGGGTGATTGCGCTGATATGATGTCATTTCGACGTCAAGGAGACGTCACAGACAACTTCTAACGTGTTATTTTGGAAGTTTAGCATTATGTTTCTATCTGTTTGTAATACATTTATGGGGCGTAAAATGGACCAGAAAAAAGTTTGCTGTACATTGAAATATCTGGGGCAGCCATATTGGATTTGAGGCAAAATCAGGGTGGCCCAGAGTCTTATTTCAAAGAGTATGCCCCAAAGTAGACAAATCAATAGAGAAAACCTTGACTGGAAAAAAGGGCCATTTTTGCCTGGCATGGACCTGTCTAATACATAGCATACCGCACTATAAGTGGAAAAGACTGGCAAACAAATGGAAAAAACACCAGAAATTCGGTCGGACAGCATTTTACCATTTTACCTACCAAATTTGGCCGGTCAAAACTACATGTACTTCACCCAGCAGAGGACCGTGGCGACTGACTTCCCAAGTGCCCTGAGCGCATTTTATAGCAAACTATTAAATGGCTATTAGATAACCATAAATAACTATGAAACAGACATGTGGTCATTTAGATAACGGGCTAGGGCAATATGGCATGTTGTCCGTCGTCGTTAAAGGGGTGACAGGCTAGCGCGTACGCCACGCGTCGGAAAGCGTTCAACCAATCAGTGAAGCGATAACACGGACCGAAACACCTACCGAAGGATCCGATTGGCGGAACGCCTGCAGCCGGGACGCGCCGCGTACGCGCCAGTCTGTCACCGGCTTAACAGTTCCAACAAACTTCAGATGGCAGCCGTTGGGACTGCTCTTTGAGGACGGAGATAACCTAGTTATCAATAGGCCTATGGTGATTCAAACCTTAAAATATTTTTTTCGTACGCGATTTTACTCATGCATAATTAGTCGTGTTGACTATTTTTGCAGTTGTTTAGGCAAATAGAAGGGGTGACAGCTTATTTTGTAATCACCCGTCACCCCTTCCATTTACCAGATGAACTGCGAATGCGACTCAAGCACCATTTTGTTTGTTAAGCATCAACGACTTCGCGTACCAATGAAATAATTTTGTGTTTGAACCACCACACTGGTTTATTCTTTATTTGGACTGTTCAGTGAGCAGTGGTGTTGTGGGAATGCTTATGTGTAATTTGATAAGGGCTTACAATGCCAATGGGCCCTTAGTTATCGGTTATGTGAAATAGGCAGTGCCACTCACCACATTATATCGGACAATAGGGAGGGGCTGTTGTTTGATCCAATCATCTGTAGGCTATATAAGACCATGGAGGTACAGGACCACCAGTCAGCATGGTCAGTTCGATACCAGACGGCAGCCAAGCCACACAAGCAAGGAGCAAAACGGTAATCCGCAAGTCCGACAGTCTTTGAAACACTCAGTAAGGTAGGCCTAAGCTAGCCATTCTAAACATATGTTATCTTTGATGTTGACATTTTAGATTCAGAGGAAGATCACGAAGGTCGTCAAGGTCGTTGAGGTCAAAGGCAAGGTCACACTCAGTAAGGTAGGCCTAAGCTTGTAACAATTTGTATGTCTAGTCTCATAAGTTTATTCTTTTATGTTAATCTTAAAAATGTTTTACTAATAATGTTTCATAATATGTTTTATACGTTAATGTTAATCTTAATAATTTAATGTTAATCTTAATTTTTTACTAATATAATATGTTAAATTTGTATCCATGTTGGTGTGAACTTTTATGTCGGACACCTCTGTTTTTAAGTACATGTACTATCTGTTTTTTTGTTGATTCTTCATTCTAGTTACTTGCAAGCAGAGTGGAACAAGAAAAAGAAGGAAATGTTTGGGCCCAGAATTTTCAACGACAAAATCATAATCACATTCACCTAGTGAAGAAGGCGATCACAATCTCCCTCAAGGTCAAGATCACGCTCTGTGAGGTAAGCTTTTCTTATGGCATGTTGTCCGTCGTCCGTTAACAATTCCAACAAACTTCAGATGGCAGCCGTTGGGACTGCTTTGAGGACGGAGATTAAAGCCCCACAGTATTGAATTTTACTGGATTTTCAAAGTGTTGGGAGAATGCTGGTCGAGGTCTCATAGCATCGTGGAGGTCCCCAAAATGCCTGCCTGATGCGTATTTCCCTGAACCAAGGCCTAGTTTTCAGCACACAATGAAAAAATCTGCAGCGAGGGCTCTAATGTATTCAGATGGAGCGCAGTACATTTTACACGTCGTGACGTCGTGCACTGACGTCAAGAATCGCGGCGATGATTTGCGTTTTTCAGATTCAATACAGTGGGGCTTTAAGCCTAGTTATCAGTGATTCAAACCTAAAAATGTTTTTTTCGTACGCGATTTTACTGTTAGTAATTCTTTGATTCATCTCTAGCCCTTGTTACACTACATAAAAAACCCGTGTCGAACACGGTTTTTCTGTCCACACCTGTTAAAAACGCGGTGTAATAATCCCCTCAGAGCTCGAACGGGTTTGAGGGCTTAATTTAGGTCCCCGTCATGTCACAAAATTTGAGTAGTGTTGATGGGCACCGGGCCTCGGGGATTTTTCAGAGCCGGGCTAGACCCGGGTGTCAAAAAAAACCCGGGGATTTCTATGTAATGTAACCACGGCTTCTGTGTCGGTGTGGAGGTCATCAAATTCGCAATTCTAAACATTTATCTTATTTTAGATTCAGAACGAGGTCGGTCACCAAGGCAACGTGGAGAAATCAAAATCGAGGTCACACGAAAGTCGAAGTCATCGGGGAGATCACAATTCATCATCTAGAGACCATAATTTTCCTGAAGAAGGCGATCACGCTCTCCCTCAAAATCAATGTATTTTATTGTATTTACACTTTTTCTTATTGTATTTACACACTTTTTCTTATTGTATTTACACATTTTTTCTTATTGTATTTACACTTTTACACTTTTTCTTATTGTATTTACACTTTTTCTTATTGTATTTACTCTTTTTCTTATTGTATTTACTTTTTCCTTTTTTTAAATTTATTTCTTTCCCCTTTTTTACCATTGGGTAAAAGAAAAAAAGAAAAGAAAAAAAAAGAAAAAAATAACAAATAACAGTCTTATACGTCTCCAATTGATCGCCTGTATGTAGTTATTTTATGTACTTGCACCGTTGTCTTGTCACGCTGTGCAGCAGAGGTACATTCCTATAGACAGATCCTCTGCTGCTTGTTTGTCTTCCATCTCCTCTTTATCTATTTGCACCATCTGCACAGTTTATTGTACTTCTTCCAAGATAAAATGTGTGTTTTTTATACGGATCAATAAACTTATTAATTTGTATTTTTGTATTTTATTTGTGCGTGTCGCATATCAACGGCTAGCTTCATATTAGCCTCGTTCCCTGGCCACCGTCGAAACGATAATAAAAACTGAATTATGAGCTACAGTTCTCACAAGAATCCAGGGATTCCAGGGCAGTCCTCACAAACAGTTCCACATGACCGGAAAACAGTTTCTTATGCAGGGTTCATTGGCGCACGGATTTCGTCCGATTCAGGTCCGTAAAAAATCGATCACATGGACTTTGCATTGTCGTATCCGCACAACTAGGGGTAAACGGACTGAAAACGGACCGGATCCGTGCGCCAATGAACCTTGCTTTATGCTCCACAGTCTATTACAGTCCAATATTCTTAACATTTCTATACTTCATTTCTAACCGGCCCTAGGCCTAGTGGCCTGTGCTTAACAGCCTCGTTTATACCTCGACAGGTCTCACTTTCACGTGAGGGCAAATTTGAGAAACGATTCAGTACACGATATGGCTTAAATATGGCACAACCTTTAAAAAAACACTGTAACACTTATGAACACTTAAATTTTAACTTAAATTTTAACTAAACTGGTGAGAGTTAAACTGATATAAAATCGCTTATATCGGGTGTCCCAAAAAAAGTGAACCGCTTTTTGACAAGTATTTTCCCAGTGATAGATAAACCGAATTCATTGGAATTTTTCACGGAGTAACCTCAGGATATCATCAACAAGTCTGCAAAATATCTAAGATCAGTCACACATTGCGCGAGTATTGTCAAATTCAAAACAGCATGTCGAAAAATCCAATATCAGAGCTAATGCAATGTGACCTTCATCATGTTCATGCAGGTGTTGACATGCTGTTTTGAATTTGACAGTACTCGCATAATTTGCGACCGATCTCCTAGATATTTTGCAGATTTGTTGATGATACCCTAAGGTTACTCTGTGAAAAATTCCAATGAATTCGGTTCATCTGTCGCTGAGAAAATACTTGTCAAAAAAAGCGGTTCACTTTTTTTGGGACACCCGATATATATAGGCCTATATATCAAAAATTCATCGCTCGCCTTATAAATTTTTGTATATATTGATGACTAGTTAGATGGAAAAATAAGGCTCACAACATTTTATTGGCGCTTTAAGCGCCAATAAAATGTTGTGAGCCTCATAGGCCTACATCTCAAGCCGCCCGGAGGCCAACCATGACTGGTTCCACTAATCATAATGTACCTCTAATATCATCATTATTAGGTCTAATTGACTTTTTTGCTTATCAAATTAAATCTCCAGAATTCACAAATTTTGCGTTTCCGATTCCTCTGGGTACGAGGTTGACGGTCTGGGATAACCCGTCGGACTAAAGTCGCCGAGTTGAAATGTGTGAATGTGTATGTGCGAGTTCACCAAGGCCATCTAGGCCCAAGGCCTGCTTTCCATTGGCGCGTTTCCGTGCACGGAAACGCGCCAATGGAAAGCAGGCCAACACTTTCCTCATACGCGAGATCCGACGGGTTTTCCTAGACTGCCACACAAATGGCATTCGGAACACCTCGGGTCTTTCCGTCATTGTTCGGGAAATCTGGCAAAGTTTCAAGCTCTAAGTTGAGAATGACACAAATGGGTCATATGAATAAAGACTAGCAAATGCTTTTACTTCAGATTTGTACACCATTGCTTAGTGCATTTGTATTGCAAAATTCAAGTAAGCATTTGCTAGTCTTTATTCATATGACCCATAACCTCCCCCCACGTATTCACCATAAAACAGCCAAATCACATGTTGATGACGTCATGTACATCAGAAATCTGCTGTGCTGTTATGACTACCAGCGGGAGGCGGCAGATGATCATGCAGCATGAATTCCAAATTTGCCGTGTGGTTCGATTAGGGCCTACGAAATTTCTCCAAGAAAACCGCCAAAATATCAAATTAGGCCAAAGCCCCGTACTTGTTTACGAACAGGTTAGCACATTAATATTAATTTTTATCGTTTGAGGCAACAAACAGCGGCCAAAACCTCTGAATTAGCAAAAGATGACGTTTGAAATGTGTCCGAGAATAGGTAGGCTTAGCCCTCGCCTGCATTCATGCACTATAGAATGTACGCAGGTCTTCAGTTCAAGTGAGGATTCGATTGTCGGATGACGGGTCAGGCCCCATCTTGCTTCCCTGCAAACTGTACACAGTGCCGAATTTCTACGCAATATCGACACTGTCATCGAACGGCATCCGCCATTTTGATTTTTACGGCCGCGGATGGATATGTGATCAGGCCTCGCATATCACAATCGTGATACTCCGCGAAAATCAGAACCTTGCGCTTAAACAACTACATTCACGCCTGCCCTAAGCTTCTCCCTACAATCGATGTGTCACAATTTCGAAGTGAATAGTAATAAATATATATTTCCCTTGACTTTATAAGTGGAATAAGTGTATAACATCTGAGGGATGTTTGGTCACGTGGGTAAACAAAATGCACGCGGCCATGGACTACTTTGGTCTCAAAATAACTGTCGAAAAACCTCGAGATATCTTGCCACAAAATGATTATGCTTTACAAATATTTTTATTGGGTCTTGCATCTAAGCTTCATTTTGACCTAGGCAGGCCTGTATAATATTTATGCCTTCCTGTGGGCGTACAACCGTGCACTAGATCTACTGCGCATGACGACGCTTGTTTATTGAGTGAACGGCCGACCGCTTCACAATGGTAAGGAATCCTTACACATATTACTGCGCTGCACTTCTTTTCAACATGGCGATGGCTGATCGATACTAGAGGGTGTTATTTGGAACGCCCTCTAGTGTCAAGAATGGCTTCCCTGCTGTAGTAGGACCGGCTGTATGTACATGTACGTGGCCTCGGCGCAGTACTGTGTTGGATTGGAAAAAACCTACCAGTGTTGCTGTCCATTAAATTTCCTGTCCCTGTTTTTTAATTTATTTTTATTTTAAGCCAGGTCGCCAAACGTTCTAGAAACATTATCGACCAACATATCATTATATCAACCACCAACCATGGAGCCAAGTCGAAAGAAGCAAAAGAAGGATCATAACCCCCCACCACGCCCACGGAGGCGTTCAGCACGATGGAACCGATCACCGACTCCTGAATTAGATGACATCCGAGGGTTACCGATGCCTTCCCTAGACCCCCTACTGCAGTCGGGATCCTTGATAAGTTCACTGACCGACAAAACGCTGGAAGAGATGGAATCATTCTTCACAACAAAGATAAAAAGTAAAAATGTATCAGCAGCGCCCTCTACGGCTGCTGGAAGTGCAGCAGCTGCAGCAGCACCTGCCACAACGAAAAAAACCACCGTGAAAACAGCGACGTATGTGCCGAAATTCGGGTCAAGCAGTACCACGAATGTAATGCAACTGATTCACGAAAAGTTCAACTTGAATTTTCCTGATTCTTTGAAAATGGCGACTGAGGAGAAATCGGCGCCTGTTGAGAAAAAAGAAACAGAGGAGAAGGTGGAAGACATCAATGCAGACTGCCCGCTGTTTCAACTGCCGGCGGAATTGGTGACGCATATTTTTGAGGACTACATGACGTATGATGAGATCTCACAAGCACGCGAGGTTAGCGTCATTAATATCTCTAAGTTCAACCACCAAGGGGTAAAATCGTAGGCATCTGTTTTCTATGAAACGTGTTGGCCCCATCTGTGTTTTCCACCCACATTTTAATTCCCCTCTCACTTTCGTTTCAGGCGTCCCGTTGGTTCAGGAACACCTGTGGTGAACACCTAAACAGTGCCTTCTCTCGCCTGCAGTCGAAAATGCAGGCGAGGTTCCAGGCCATCAAGTCACAGATGCCAAGACGAGAGTCCGCACGAAGGAAGCACCCTCTAGCACGAGAATGTGACATCATCGAGACAGTCCACATGAGATTGACGCTACTACAGATGACGTTTGGACGCCATATCGATCGCCGCCATTGTTGTTTTTTCCCGGGAGCCGTGAGTACAGCATTAAGTTGATATCAGCATGACCCAGGAATTGCCCCTGGGTCCTCCCACCTGTTATGAGGGACAAAGACACTACACCGTTGCACGACCTTCAATTCTTTCCTGTTTTTCAGATCATTGATGAAGTGTACCGTATCTTAGAGTACATCAAGAACACAGAGAACCTCGGCCGAGCTTACAAAGTGACGGACGAACTCTTTGATCTTTCTACGATGGCCATGGAATACTTCAAAGACAAAGTTGAACCCACACTGCCAGAAGTTAATTACTTCACAACCGAGTTTCCCGATCTAACGAGTACTTTCAAATGTAAGGAAATGAATTTGTATTGTGTGCCCTTGCTTTATTGAAATTGATTCCTTTAGGTCATTTCAAATTCCCAAGAAATGTGACGCTGGCCTTTACCCTGAATAGGAGCAGGCAGCTGCATTTTTTGCCAAAAGACAGCAGCAAAGTTCTTGTGGACCAATACAATACAAAATTCTCCTGATTGGTGCTCAATCAACCATGAATGGTTCTGCCAGGCATTGAATTGGACCGTAGTGACACCTATTGGTCAACTGAGTGACAGCTCCTATTGTGCTGTTGCTGAGTTCAATGTCTGGCCTTTTGTGGTGTAAAATCGTAGGTTTTTAATCCAAAGTCAGCTTATGGCAGCTCCAGGTTTATTAATGCCTTGTTTTATTGCAGCGACCTTGACGTGTACCCCACCCATCCTGCGAACTCCCAAGGACAAAGCGTTGACCATGAAAACACCCAAGGCACCTCTCTCAGCCCCGGCCGGGAAACAAACCAGCCCAGATAAACAATCACAGATAAAACGACAACAACGTAACATGCAGTTAGATTTGTTGCGTGTGAAGCGTGATTTGACCCGTTATCGCGGGAGGACAGTTCGTCTGGAGAAACAGAACTCGGATCTCGATTTACGATTGTCGCATTTTGAACGCAAGGATGAAGAGAGAGAGCAAAAGGTGAACTCGACCCTGGAGGAGCTGCGCAAGTGTCAGACGGAGCTACGAAGCTTGAAACAAATAGTGCAGTCTCGAGTGTCTCCCCCTGTTGTGGAGAATTGAAACTAGAGTGGACAACGTGTGAGACAAGTCTAAAACAGAACAGCTGAAAGACTTTTATGTGTGGCGCAGATTTTGAGGACTTAATTGTAAGAGTGCTGTCAGGGTGGGGCAGTGGAATCATCTGTGCCTGTTATCCCAGAGGTTGTGGGGTTGATAGCCTGTGACAATTGTAAGCAAAGTGAACGAAGTTCAAAGTGTCTCAATGTGAATGTAATCAGCAATCAGGTGAATGTATTGTTTTTTTCTTCTAATAAAAACTTCACATATCATTCACAGATCGCTGTTTCCTTATCTTTTGCTTGTATATTGTGTACAATAGAATTGGCTGCTTCACTCAGTGCAGTGGTGCCTTCATAAGTAAAGGCGCCACTCAGTGCAGTGGTCTAAAGTAAGGCACCACTGCACTGAGGAGCATCGATCGCCTTGTGGTTATCGCATCCACTTTACAAGCGGCAGGTCCTCGGTTCAAATCCCCTGCGATATGTGATGAATCAACTCGCGTTGAGGAGCGCGTTTAGTGGCAGGGCAAAACGACGGTGGTAAACTGCCGACCCAAAAGGTGCAAAGAACTCAACACTAAGAATGGAGTTATTTTATTTATTAAGAGCCTGATGCAAATCTATACAAAGTTTCAGAAATTCCACTGACTTTACATAATACAAATA